>JAHHUM010001780.1:0-273077 GCA_036173005.1 Crenichthys baileyi | reverse complement strand
CTCTTCAATTCTGCTTAACATTCACTGAAAGAACACAATTTTACAGAAAACATAGTAAATATCGTATTTTATTCTCTGGAAAAAAGTCCACTATCCTGGTACAGTGGGACAAGGTCCGTATGGTGTATGTATGTGCTCATATAACTGCAGGGATGGTCCTGAGTGCTGCAGTAGATGGGGCTTTCTGCAGCTTGTCACAGCTCTGATCACATTACTGTCTACTTAAACCCCCTTTGTTCCTTGCAGCTCTACAAACACTGCTGTCTCTAAAGTGTGTGTGCTCTAGTGTGTGTCTAATGTGCTGGATTGAGAAAACAACACATGAAAATGCGTTCTAATGCCCCCCTCAGGATAATAGCCTTGCTTTATCTGTAGCTGCTCCTTTGCTCTCCACTCTCTCTTCCATCGTCTTTTTTTTGCCATCTGTGTTCATTTTCTGTCTGAATTTTCCCATCCAGTCCTCCACATAATCTTTGATCATTTTCTTCATCTTATTTTGACCATGTCCCCCTTTCTCCTCTCCCATCTTTTTCCTCTTATTTTTTGCTCTTTGTGGTCTACACTTTTCCTTTTTTTCTGAACTCATTTAACTCTTCCCTTTTGTCTGTCTTCACTCTTCACTGCCTTTATGATTTCACTCTGTTTCGCCTTGTTTGCTCTGAAACTCAAGTCTTTTCCTCCCTTTCCTATCCTCTCTGTTTTCCCCTGGCCATTTTCCCCTATTCCCTCTCCTGTCTTTTCTTTTATAATAAATCCCATTGCTTCAATATCTTGCACTTCTTACCAAATTTTTCTTTTTTTTTCTTTCTTTTGTCAGGTTTTGGTTTTCATGATCACTATTTGTTGTTTCCCTTTGTGTCCCTGATGTTCAACTTGGATCTCCTTTTATTTCCTTTTCTTGTTTCTCCTCTTTGTTCTCCTAATCAACTCTTGATGCGCTAATCTCTTTCACATCGTGTGTACCATCATCCTAATTTCCTCTCACTGTTATGATTTGTGGGTGTTTTTGGGTTTTGTTGGTCTGTTTCACAGTTAAGGTTTTGAATCATGTTTCTGTTTATTTTTCTGGTCATGTTTTAGTCTTGTTTGTCAAGTTTGGTTTTTGGATCTGGTTATGCTTTCGTTTCATGTTTTTCTAGTTCTGTTTCTATAAGTTTGTATTCTTGAATTCCTGTTTTGCTCCAGTCATGTTTGTTCTCTCCTGTCAATTAAGTTTATTCGGTTCACCTGCACCTAGTTAATCTGTCTTGCTTCACCTGGTTCACACTCCATTAATGCACACCTGTTCAGTCACACATCGCGGAAACATTTTTCATGCTCAAGTCTTGTTTTCAGATCATGCTCTTGTCCTGTTACTCACGCCAAGCCTGTTTTGCCAACCTGCCCATGTCTGTTTTTGCATATCTTGCCTGTCCGTTTGTTGTTTTGGGTTCTGCCTCCTTCTGTGAGTGAGTTTTTGTTTTTTAGTTATTAAATCCTTTTCACCTACCGTCACGCTGCCTGCTCGTCTGCATTCTGGGGTCCTATTTCGCAAGCCCTAACACTCACGTCATAATTTAATCACATTCATCTTCTCCCTTTTCCACGTCCTCTAACTTCTCCTGTTTCATTTGTCGTATCCTACTGTCTGCTGCCCTTATATGTTTAGCTCCTTTTCTCTTTTCAAGTCTGATTTTTCTAATCTCCTTTATATGTCGCTTCCCCTCCCTATTTTCTTCTTTCCCTGTGGCCACAGCAGCAGCAGCTCCAGCACCTGTCTCACCACGCCCCCGGCATCCCCCTGACGCCGCACCCATCAGGTTTGTCCTTGGGTGCGGGGAGCTCGGGGCTTCTGGCACTGACTGGAGCCCTTGGGGTCTCCGCCCACCTCGCTTCCAAAGATGAGCGAAACCATCTTGATCCAGAACATCTCAGAGGTAAAGAGCTGTACATTCTCTGCAAAAACCCTAACCCTAAAGAAAGAGCAAAACAAAGCTGAACAATTATCCAAGTTTATTTTGCAACTGTAGTCAGATGTGTGGGAAGGGAGGTTCTGTAACTAGAGAAAATGATGAAAACTGTTATTTGGTCAGGTAAGATTAAGATTGAGTTTTTTGTAACAAAAATAATGAATCAAAGGATACATACGTTGAAAAGCCCCTCATTCCCACTATTAAGCATAGTAGAGGATCTGTGTTTCTGTGGGTCTGTTTTTCTTTCAAAGGCCCGAGGAACCTTTGTAGAGTGAGCCGATGGCACCATGATCAAGACATTTTAAATAGAAATCTGATTTTTTCTGCTAGAAACCTGAAAATGGGTTGTCAGTGAGCCTGTGATCCATAACATATGGTCAAATAAACACGGAAATAGTTCTACATACACAAAATGGACCTTTTTCCATCTCAGTCCCCAGACCTAAGTCAAATGGAAGAGAAGAGAAACTGAAACTGTAAAATTTGGCAAAACTAAGAGTCTTGTCTTATTTACCAGTGTTGTTTATTTGTATATGTTGTAGGTTTTACAGTTGAACAGCTTCATATTAGAAGTCCAAAGAACCCCTAAAAGCATCAAGTACAATATTGTGTAAAATTTCAAAATAAAAAAAAATCATGAAGGGATGTCAAAACATAGCTTTAAAAACTACAATCGCTTTTTTATCTGTCCCCAAATGCTTCCAATCTTGTCTGAAACAGAAATGATGCAACAGAGCGGTAAACATGTCTCTGTCCACAAGTCACAAGTGTGCTGTAAGAAAGATTAAATGAGCATATACTTTATGGACTAAACAAACAAATGATTTGGAAATGGTTGTACACATCATAGCATCATTCTGACTCTGTGTATTTCTGTATTTACATTTAAAATTTTGTGTTGGTTAAATTACTTTTATTTCATACATAAAATGAAGGGAGAGATTTAAACACCCACAGCATTAAAAAGTAGATGTTTTTTATTTTTTCTGACAAGATAAAATTCAAAACAGCATGCTACATTTTCTACACGCTGCAGTTTCTGACTGGCAGAATCTTTTTTTTTTTTTACCCAGATGCTCACCTTTTGGACTGAATTTAAATTTGCCTGTTCAGATTCGTGTCATAAACTGGACTGATGTATTCATGAAGCTTGTGTAGATGCATAAGAAATGCCTTTTCCTACTGAACTTTGGTTGACCCTCGATAGTATATCTTATCTTCGTGCTGAGTCTCAGGCATCGAGCCAAGAGAATTCCTCATGAATAAAAAGGAGTCCTAGTCAGAAAAAAAGGCACAAATCAGTAAAAAAGTAGAAATCAGCACTATGAAGATACCAGTATATTTCCATGTTGTCATGTTAAGCATTTGTATACTAACCTATGAATATTTATAGCTCTAGGTGTTAATGTTTTTATGTGAAAGAAAGAAAAAAGAAAAAGTGAAAGAGGCAGCTGGGCAAGCTGGTGAAGGTAGAGAACAGAGACAGGGAAAATCAGAGGGGAAAGGACAACGGTATCAGGCACAATACTGTATCTTTATTGTAGGGGAGAAGTTGTAGTTCATTCTAACCTTGGCTGACTCTGGCTTCTTGTTGTTATTATTATTATCATCAGCACTGACGTCAAACGTTCTCTCCTTTCTCTATAAATCTTATTTTCTCTGCAATGCTCTCTGCACCTTCCCGTCCTCTGCTATGACCCAGAGGGAGCCCCCAGCAGGGTGAGTACTTTTGCTTTTGTGTGTGTGTGTGTGTGTGTGTTTGCATGTGTGTGTGCACATTGATGTAAGTGTACGCCCACGTTTCCCTCTGTGAGTGCTTGTGTGACAGAGTCACAGAGGGAAATTGAGACACACTGTAAAATGGCCTCGAAAAAAAAAAAAGGCAGAGTATGACTGGATCTGGTCCAGGAGTAACACAGCCTGACAGCAGTAAAATAGCTGCTCATCACCGAAAGCCTTGAGCTTCTCAAGGTTTTCTACATCAGACTAACACCGCAGCACTTCACATTTCTCTGAAAGGACTCAAACTACCAAATGGATGAATAGAGACCTGATTTTTTTTTTCTCAGTGCTACAACTGCTCCAGTTCATTAGACAATTAACAGAACTGTCTGTAAAAACTATCACTTTGAGATTTAACAACCAAGTGACATCCATTTCATTAAATGTTTCCCAACGCAACCCACTCTGCAGTATCATTAGTTTACATTAAGAATAGAGTTAGACAAGTGTCATTCAGCTATGAAGAGAAATCAGTGTACCAGAAAACAAAGCTTTATTTTACTATGAGGAGTTTATGAACAACTGACATCTCCAATATGATACAATATATATCCACTCCAAACCTTCATGTTTACAGAGTTTTTCAAACTAAATTCGCTCTGTTCAAGGGCTGGTAGAGCAAAAGAGTACAAAGCAATGATAACAACATATACATTGTCAGTGAGAAGTTTAAATACACTCATCATGAGCAGGAATGGTCATAAAAACAACTGCAGTGAACTTCAAAACCAAGATCTGGGTGCAAACATTTGATTTTTTTTGTGGGGTGAAAATTATGCATCTGAGATCCAATATATACATACACTTGCACTAACAGTTGGCCAAATGTTCTCTTGCAAGTTCCAGAGAAACTACACACTTTTGTTGCCATCAACAAGCTACTGTGTTAAGTCTGGCGGGTATTTAACTGCTCTTATTATCAGAAATTGAAAGTTTTAATTAAATTGATTGTTTTTCCTTTATAGGCCATGCTTTAAAGCATAGTTCAAACATTTTCAATTAGGTTTAGGTTGGGGCCATTCCATAAACCCAGCAGTAGCCTGTTTCATTCATTCTATTATCAGTTTTGGTGTTTTTTGGGGACCTTTGTCCTGTTGGATTGCTCAATTGTCTTTTGGTTTCAATCGCCTAACCCAAACTGTCCCCTTCAGATGAATGAAAACTGATTAGGATGTTTAAAAATACCCAAGAGCCATTGGAAACTACTACTACTACGCCACCAGTGTCACTGTTCACAGTGAAACAATCAAGACAGACCTTCGAAATGAACACCTTCAACCTCGATTAAGATTTGCAACATACCTAGGTGGATAAGTCAAATGTCTTCTGCAAAAAGATTTCATGGTCAGAGATAACAAAGATTGAGCTATTTGGCCACTGTATGGTGGTGGTAACATCATGCTGAGCGCTGTTTAGCTGCCAGGAGTACTGGTGCATTGTACTAAGTGGACAGGAGAATGGGAAAATGGAAATACCCTCAAATTGTCCGACTTCAGCTCAACAGCTTGATCATAGCTCAGTCCAAGCTGAGAAAAGAACAGATCAAATTCGACCCAGGAGTAAAGACATTTATGCCCATGATGAGAGTATGTAAACTTTCGCTTGCACTGTTTCATCAATAAATACTACAGCAAAAAAGAGGGGAAATAAGTAGGATGAGAATTAAAGCCAGCTTATCATTGTTCTGGTTTTTACTATGAAATAAATAATGATTTAAAAGAACAGCTGTTTTCACTTTCTCTCTCTGTAAGAGACAAACATGACAAAACCTCCGGCATAATTTAATTTCTAAACACAATATTGATTCTAAAGCACAGGGAAAATATGATTCTCATTAGTTTGGGCTGAACTTACTCAAGCATTGCAACATTTTGAAATATAAGCAGAGGGAAAAACGCACAACAGAAATGCTTGTCAATTAGCTTTTAAAGTTGCATGCCAATAAAATATGTTAGAATAGGAAATTAATTTAAGTTTTAGAAGCGTCACTGAGTTTCATTGTGTTGTCTCTTTGCTTCTCCACTCCTCTCCTGTGGACTCCTTCCTGTAGGGGCCTCTAAACCCTCAGTGTTCCTTTCCCTGCCACATGGGGGGCAGAGAATGACAAGTGGCCTTCACCGAACCTCTTGTCCTTATCCACGTGTACAAACTCAACACAATGGTTTGATCGAATTTCTTTAGCACTGAGCAGCAGCGCAGGCTGCATTGTAAATATGCCTGCACAGCTTTATTACCCGATAATGAGAGTCATATTTTACACGAGGACTGGTGTGTCGAGGGGCAGAGCAGTAATTAGCTTTATAGGCTGTCCTGTGTGCTACTATGGCTACGGCTCTACCTGTGCTTGTGTCTGCATTTCTTTCTTTATTTCTGTGTGTGTGTGTGTGTGTGTGTGTGTGTGTGTGTGTGTGTGTGTGTGTGTTTCCTGTCTTGGCATCACAGTGAGAACCATTTTCCCGATTTTACCATCAAATTGAGGACCGTTGGTACCAAAGTGAGGACATTTTGCTGGTCCTCACGACCTATTTTGTTAACGGTTAGGTTTAGGACTAAGGTGTGAATTGAGTTTAGGTTAAGGTTAGGGTTAGGCATGCACTGGTAATGGTTAGGTTTAGGGTTATTGTCAGGGTTAGGGCATAGAAAGGGTTGAAAATGACTGAAAATGAATGGAAGTCAATGGGAGTCAACACATGGTCCTCACTACATATAGCAAAACAAGAGTGTGTGTGTGTGTGAGGGTGTGTGTGTCTCCCTAAGTGTTTCTCCACACCATTACCTGAATATCTGAGTTTTCCTTCCCTTAGAACGTACTCCTGGATCAGTGCGCTTTTGTTCTCTTTGTGTCTCTGCTCTGTTCTCTCTAACCCCCAGTCGGTCGTGGCAGATGGCCGCACACACTGAGCCTGGTTCTGCTGGAGGTTTCTTCCTGTTAAAAGGGAGTTTTTCCTCTCCACTGTCGCTACATGCATGCTCAGTATGAGGGATTGCTGCAAAGTCAACGCCAGTGACTGTCCACTGTCTCTACATGCTCATCCAGGAGGAGGGAATGATGCAAGTCACTGACTGGATGCAATCTGCTGGGTTTCCTTAGACAGAAAAACTTTTTATCCAATTTGAATAAATAACTGAATCTGACTGCACTGTTCAATGGTTAGGATTAATTGGAATGTATGTACCTGACTTTTGTGAAGTGCCTTGAGACAACATGTGTTGTGAATTGGCGCTATATAAATAAACTGAATTGAAACAGAATTGAAATTGAATTGAAATTGAATTGAAATTGAAAAGAGTTGGTGGGTGCGTACTCATGTTTTTATCATGCTTGGTTTTTAAAACATGATTGATTATTTCTTTGTTGATTTTTTACCTTTACCCATAGTTTCATTACCTGTACTTGCTTTTATTATGGACCATGATACTCACACCTTCCTTTGTTTCTCGGCCATTCTTCAGAGTAAGTCGGTGTCTTCAACAGACAGCCAGCCCACCGAGGAGCACCAAGGACCGTCAGGAGGATACTCCGCCTTGCAGGGTGGGGCGGAGGCCAAGAGGAGACGCTGTGATGACAAAGAGCCACTCCCTCCACACTCCTATGTATGTGTCTCTGTGTCTTTTGGCGCAATGTATTTGTACTTAAACTGTTCTCAAACTGTATCTTATCTTGTCATGAATCTAAATGAAGCACATTATGAAAAACATGTTTACTTATGATGCACCCCAGGTTGTAGTGTGTGTAATTGGTTGAGGAGTTTAAAGTTCACAATGTTCTACTGCATCAGGAGTGCACCACAGTCTCACTTTATTTTGATCCACACCTAATGATTGCCAATGCTCCATGTGCAGTCTAAGCGTGCCCCCAAGTGGTCAAATAAATATGATCTGAAATAATCAGAAAGTAGGTTGTGCTGCCAACAGTTGAAGCCACTGCAAGCATTTTTGATGCTGAGGTGAGTGAATCTTGATTAGTGCAGACAGAGCTTTAACGTTATTACTGAGTCAATGATACATTATATAAAAAGTTTACTTTAAACCTAATTCTGCCAGGGGTATGAAACATTTTGTGGCTTAACTGTAAATGCACAATCAGATGTCAGATACTCTTTTTGATGCTTTTTACTGGATATTTACCAAGAAAACTACAGAGAGATTTGAGGGGTGACCAGTAGAGTTTATTTTCACAGGAAAGCAAAAATGATTAAAAATAGTTACAAGTTTTAGCCAGATAGCAATGGGCAGTATAAATGGTGCTTCAGAGTTGCAAATATTTAGGACAAAAAAACACTGGTAGTCTGATTTTCCTGGTAATCAAACTATGTATGCTGTAGTATTACTTTGGAAGTTATGTACCCAAGGCAGTGTATCTTCCTAAGCCTCTGAAACACAAGGCAGGTATGCAATAGATTGACCTAGTGTTGTGGTATCAGAAAGTGGAATAAGTCTTGAATTGGCAGAATCATCTGGAAGCCCCTGAAAAGTCAGAATTTAAATTATCTCAAAGGTTTCTGACCAATCCAAATCTCAAAATCTAATATGGTTGCCTTCACATAAAAGCAGCGATTGCCTCAGTGAAAAACTAATTTTTTTGCATTTCTAGTCTGCTTGAAAGGACGTTGGGACCACTCTGACCTCAAACCAGGGCTATTGAGCATGTTTGATTGTCTTGGCTCGATATGCCAGCATGTGGGGTGTTGGGCCAGGACAAACAAGCATACAGCCTGTTGTATGTGTGTATGTGTTGCCAATCAGAAAGCAAGTGCAATTAACCAGGGAAGTTCAATGAAATATCAGAACAGAGAACAATTTGAATGCTGTGTGTTACACTGTTTCCTGAGAAACGGCGTATCATTGTGTAGCAAGTAGAGCCCCTGCTTGCGCTGTCTCCACTCCTTCAACCAACGCCTTTTCTTTTTTCTAATGTTTTTTCTTTGTTAAAATTAGTCCACAATCACCGTCACCAATCTTCCTCGTCAGTCATGTTTATTTACTCGGAACTCACGTTTCATTTCAAGAGGTTTTGTGAGATTTCCCATTTGACATCTGAATGTTCGTGAGTAAAATCTGTTCGTGCGTGGGGTGTTGTGCTTGCTGTTTGCCTGTACACCACACACTGTAGGACCAAACCTGTTATATCAACGATTTTTTATCGTCATGTGGGGCCTCTCAGGTTTTGAGAATCAACCGACAATTTTAAAATGTTCTTGTGTGAACCAGGCGTTAGGCGTTAATATTGCACAGCTAAATAGTTAAATGTACAGAAAATTGTTCAAATTAAATCAGTTTTTCTTGTTTACACCAAAAAATTATTTCGATATACTTGTTAAAAGAAAGCACACTCTCTGTTTGTGTGTGTGTGAGATGGTGTAGGCAACAGATTGCCCATGACACTACAGGCCACGGGGGGGGTCGAGAGCCCATCGTCATTTAGAGCCGTGTTTGGTTTGGATGGGTCTGCTGGGGTGAAGCAAGCAGCCAGAGGGGATGTAATGCCAGGGAAGAGACAGCCAAGGCAGATAGCTATAATGAATTAGATGGTTGTGTGTTTGCAGTCTGGAAGATTGATTGACACAAGGAGTTTTTTGGGAGAAGACTGCCACCAGGAAAATCAGTTCAGCACCAACAACAACCCAAATCTCTCCCATTAGTCCGGAGCGTGAAACAAGCAGGAATAGTTTTTCCTCTCTCTCTTTCTGTCTGTCAAGACATATTTTACAACTTATTTCTCTTGGTTTGCCAGTTGGGCCTCTTGATGTTTCTCAATTTGCTTAAGAATTAAAATTTTTCTGCCTTCTTACTCGTTTCTTTGTATCTCCTTCTACTTTCTTTTCCTCTTTTCCACCCTGTCCGTATGACCATCCTGCAGCTAATGTTTTTGTTCCAGGAATAGACTGAATGACTTGTCTTGTTTGGGCTCTGCATAATTAGCTACTGATGTCAATAGAAATATCAGACCACGATCACATCAAAGCGTTGTTGCCATGGTGACTAAGTGCCATCATTCTCACTCCAGAAAAAAAGAGAGATAAAGAGGGAGAGATGGCTGGACGAAAAGCAAAAAATGTGCCATGGATGAGCAGAGCTAAAAGAGTGTGTGTCTGCAGATTGTAAGAGATAAAAAAATTGTTTGTATAGGGAGGATGCTTGGTGAGAATATAAGGTGAAGTATCTCTGTGTTTAATGTTGCATGGAGGACAGACAGTGAGAGGAAGCAAAAAGCAGCCAGGGATATTGATTTATTGATCTGTGTGTGCACTTGAGCAACTGTGCATGTCTTTCCATATTAAAGCTCTCTATTTACAAGTATGGTTTACTAAACCTTGGGTAGTGCAGAAAAAAATTAAAAATTTCTCATGTTGTCTTTCTATCTGCAGGACAGTGATGGAGACAAAAGTGAGGACAATCTTGTGGTGGACGTCTCCAATGAGGTAAGTTGCAGCTCTAAAATTGATAACCTTATGTTTACTGAGGCTCTGCTCAGCATGATAAGCTCACTCTCCCCATTAGCTCTTTCAAGATTTGCAGAAAATTTCACTTCATTGATTTTTTCCTCCCTAGTGCTCTCATAAGCCATTTTTTGGCTGCAGCAGATGGTTGTTTTATGTGCAAAAACTTAATAGATTTTTTTGTACCCGCGCAACACTGTTTGCCAGATATTCAGTCAGTGAATGTAACTGAGCATTTTGAAGCTTGTTAGTTCAATGTTTCTTCCAGGAACTGAGACTAAAACAAGTGAATCATATCAGGTAAAAGGTTAAAGATATTTCAAAATGTTTTTAAACATGAAAAGAAAAACAACATCAAAAATAATCATAGCTCCTAAAATCCATCATGCAGTATTTTTTAGCTGCCCTGACTTCGTTTTCAGTCCCAACATGCTAACACTTGTTTATTTTTGGTCTTATGTTAGATTCTAATTTTCAAAGAAACTAATTTTGGGTTTTCATTAGATGTAAGTCATAAAAAAATACACTTAATGCTTAAAAGTAAATGCTTGAAATATTTCTCTCTGTGTGTAATGCATGTATACAATATATGAGGTTCACTTTTTGAATTGAGCCACTGAAGTGAATTAACTTTTTGATGATGTTCTAATTTATTGATATAGACCTCTACATGCACCCAGGTAGGATGTTAAATATTTACTGGATGCACATCACATTATAAATCTAGATTTATAACTAAAATGAAAGTATTTGTTTTTCAGTTAAATGGCTGTAGTTATTCCTGTACGAAAGCACAGATATGTACATGATCATAATAAAGAAGATTATATTGTTCATATAATGACCTGGAATCAAATAACTATGTTATAAATTTAAAAGTATCTGTAATTATAGAAAAACTGACCTATAACATGGGAGCAACTTTCATCGAAAAAGATGATTGATTCACTTAACAGTAAACTCATTCAAAGAGTTCATACTCTGATAGCCCCAGATACTGGTATTAAACTTGCTCATAAACGAACACTTTGTTTCAGTTGACCTCTGTATTCCACTTTTACTGAAAATTTTTATTAAAACTTGTTTCCTGCCATCTGGAAACAAACATTGTGGCCTTGCAACAAGAACAACCAGAATGTGCACCAGCTTCATTTCTTAAGCAATAAACCTGCCGAAGCTTCAATAAAGGAGGTTTTTTTTGTTTTATGATATGTTTCCTTGACACAAGAACTCGTTAAATAAATACTTGTAACCTTATCTCTTCATAGCTACATCCTTGTGCAATATCCACACATTCCTGAGGTAGGTAGATGACATTACTGAATTTCTCAAGAAGTTACATATGAAAAGCTCTCTTTATCCAACTGAAGTTCTTTCAGCTGCAGCTCACACACAAATAAATCATGAACATTAGGAGGACTGGTGCTGCAGATGTATCTACCACAGCTGGGAACCAGCCCTGTTTCCTGCCTACACTATTTTATTTTAATGTTTTTGTCTATATGTATGTTATATTTTCTGAATGAGTTAAGTTTCAGAAATAGATGTGGAAGCACACATTTGAATTTAAGTTGAATATTCTAACTATTAACACATGCTTAAATATACACATATATTTGATTAAATTTCTGTTAGCATGTTGCAGGGAACCCAGACCCTGTGATAGTAATAAGTGTCCTGGGTATTTGTCCATTTTTATTATAAGAATTGGCAGAAACGTATTCAAATCTCCAGTCAGAATTATGTCATAAACATATTTATGTGTACAAAACAGCATAATAAGCATTTATCCAAATAATAGCAACATATTTTCATAACTTTGATCCTCTGTTTATTAGAGAAAATCCACAATAAATTCAAACTTGTGCACCCAATTCTTGTTTGCAAAAATCATTAAAGATGTAGGTTAAATTAATTTATAAAAAGAACAATTCAAATGCATCATTATTAACACAAAATCAATAGGGCATTCATGCGCATGATGAATGTATCCAAAGTTCTGTCTGGCACTGTAAGTAGGCTTGCTGTATCAGAAGATCAGAAGTGAATACTTTTATGTATTTTCTCTTACTGGCAGAGATCATTATCTGCACTTTGTCAAGCTAGATGTCATATTTTTTCATTAAATTATTATTTTATAAAGTAAAAGTTGAAAATATGTTATGGCAGGTTGTGACGTTCAAAACCAAACAGCAAAAATTTTTCATCAACGCAAGAAGATGCACAAGAATTGATAGTATTTTGAATAAACAGTGAGTGTTTCTGCTCACAGTTGTTAAAATGTACAGTTTTTGTTTCACCTGGTTTCCTGCTTCTTATTCTATGTCTGTGTGTGTGTGTGTGTGTGTGTGTGTGTGTGTGTGAGAGTCTGGAGAATGTGAAAGGAGTCAGCAGGTACGCTGCTCGCTCAGCTGTCCGCTCAGCTGTCCGCTGCAGTTTCCTTGTAAATAGGAAGAACTCTTGTGTAAGCTCATTATCAGCTGCCACTGTTCGTGCTCTCTGCTTGTGAAACATGTTCACGCACACATGCCCACACACAGACACAACACATACATTCACAAATACTTTCCCCATCGCCTCAAACCTATCTTCTCGGAGTGTATTTTTGTCCTCCGTCTGCACTCTCGAGGCTTCTATTCTTCTCTCTTTCTGTTGTCTTCTTTTCTTTTCCACCTTTTCCTCAGTGCTCCCCCTTCTCCTCTCATTAGATAACTATAGTCTGGTTAGTTTAATTTATGCAAAGCCATTTATGCCTCTGGAAAATTTTTGTTCTTTAAATACCTCACGCTGTGTACCAAAATATGTTTCATCTAAGCCTTGTGTATCTTGATTTTGCTAACAAAAGCAGGACTGGTCTTTGTGTGATTTAGAAAGTGCTACAAAAGCAGGCAGGAAAATAATGCAACAAATATGTGGGTTATGGAACAAACAGGACAGACCTGTGTTTGCAGGACATCTTTACAGTATAGTGACCCTACATGCAAGTAAATGTGTATGTGTGTGGGTTAAAGGGGTAGTTTTGAGTGTACATTCATGCCTCTTTTGTGTGTGTGTGTGTGTGTGTGTGTGTGTGTGTGTGTGTGTGTTTGTGTGCGTGTGTGTGTGTTTGTGTGTGTGGCACAAACTCTAAAATGACTGCTGATCACTGTGACCCACTCTCACAGATGTGCCTGCTCCAGCTCTCTGTTCTGGAGGAGCAGTGCTGGCTCAACAGTGGCTCTGGTGATGAAAGCATCTGTAACATACCACATTATGTCCATGTCCACATACTACTGCATCGACACCAGTGACAGTCTCTGCTGTTTCATATGATGCTCCCTGATCGCCCCCTGCCTTTATGAGTCCCAGTACATACAGCGTGACAACAGATCTTATACTGGCTCCACCGTGGTCAAATCAGTAGCAAAGAAAGAAATAGCAATATGCGCAGCTAATTTTGACAGTTGATGAGGTGAGGTTTAATGGTGAACCTTTATTCCTGTCCACTATAATCAGATTTGGATATCATGTGGTGTTTTTGTTAGATTTAGGTAACTGTTAATTACCAATTGTTAACTAATTAATTTGGTTAAAGCTGATTGTGATTAAATACTTTTCTTTTCCTAGATTCTCATTCATTAAGTATATTTTGCATGAGTTACTCCATCTTACACTGGAAAAAGTTAGTATACCAGTGCATCTCAGTATATTCCAATATAACCCAAAATCTTGTTTCTCTGAAAATTTTTATAATAAGAATGACCAATATAATACAGAAATCTTTGTCCATGTATTATAAAGGTTACGCACTTAATACTCATTACTAATGAGTGTGTAATGAATCTATGTAAAACTGAATACCTGTAATAATTTAACTTTTAGATGATAAATTTTGTAACTGTATCTGTAGCGTAACTTTTTTTTTTTCTGGTTTTATACAAAGCTGTCATGAGAAAGATTTTGTACTTTTAAAAGGACCTTTAGTCTGTTGACTCCACAAACATCACATGTTGCACTTTATAATGCCTCGTTAACACAACTTTTAAATTTGGCTTGTCTTGCATGGACTGGTAAAGTGATTGGAACCAAGTTATTTTTTTTCTAAACATATTGGACCACTTTCCACTGCGTAAATTGGGCAGTTAAACTGCTGAGGTCACAGTGGAAAGAGTAAATTAGCTGTTGAACCACACCTACTTTAGCTGTCAGCACCAAGTGTAGGAATAGAAGACTAATGGTGAAATATAACAAACGGCGACAAGATAGCTTGGATGATGCTGCCACACAAAACTTTGTTAATCTATTATTGTCTTTGGAAAGTAAATCAGCTGGTTTTGTCTGCCTCATGTCCAGTATATTACTTTAAAATTGCAAGAGATCCAAGTCGATTAAAAAGGGCTTTTTCTATGTAGAAACACATGTGAACTTTATATGCTTTAAATGTTTTTGGTATCTTACTTTGTCATTTAGGAGCCTAACTCTCCCACCGGCAGCCCGCCTCATTCACCCCATGGGAACGGGCTGGACCGGGCACCAACCCTAAGAAAAGAGCTGCCTGGCTCCTCGAGCACAGGTGAGGCACCTTCCACGCCAAACCCCCGCAGCCCCACCCCAGGAAAGGCCAAGGACCCCGCACAGGTAAGATAAAACTCTTTCTTTTTTGCACTCAGCTGGTCTGCAAAAGTCTCTTATTATGCTAAAACAGTATATTCAGTACAACAGTTTTTTTTACATAATAATGAAATACATAATTATCTCTTTTTGTCTTTAAAAACAAATGTATTTCACTTAGTCCCCTTAGGTTCTTTATTATTATTTATTATACAATATTTTATGAAATTTGCTTTAAGAAAGGAGGAAAGCTTATCCAACCCATAACTGTAACGGAGAAATTATTTCATGTTACCATCAACCACTATTGCAAAGCTTTTCCAATACATTCACAACTAAATCCAGAGAAATTAAGTATATTTGTGTTGTGCTAGGACAGCGTCAGCATTAAGGACATTTTTTGGTTATTTTTGCTTTGTTTGATGTCTCCACAGATGGATAAGTCTCAGTCTCCAATGTCCAAGTCTGGCACCCCGTCCCCATCCCACCGTGAGGCTCTTACCCCAGGATCAACAGGAGCTCCAGGCCCCAGCACCTCTTGCCTTCGCCTGGTCAGCAAAGCAGCAACAAGTTCAGACCCACTTGGTGAGAATCACCAAGTAATATTATAAATATATATATCTTTATAAATTTAATATAACTAAAACTTTATAGATCCTTCAATTCAGCTGTTTTGCGATTTTGACCTGGACCCAGTCTGTCTCTGTCCTCCGTTCCCCTGTTATCCCTCAACATTTTTTCATTTTCATATTCGTTTAGGATATTGCTGTCACATTGCCATGCATCATTAATTTATGTTTTATTTATGCAATATTTGCCATTCTAACGTAGGCAACCAAGAAAAAAATAATAAGTTAGAGTTTTTAAAACCACGAGGACCCAATTTAGAATATCTAAACTGACCTTTACTTTGAAGGTCTTTAGAAAGACATTTATTTGATAATTACTCTTGCAGCCAACAGAGAAGACAGATGTCGCCCCTCTTCAATAACGTTGCAAAAGTATTTATGCCTCTTGGACTGGCCACAGTTTGTCTAATGCAACCACAAACCTCAACATCTTTTATTGGTATTTATGGTAACAAAAAGAATTGCACAATTATGAAGTAGAAGGAAGATGATATAAGGTTTACAAAATGCTTGACAGATAAAAATCTGAAATTTGTGCCATGCTTTTGTATTCAGCCTCCTTTAGTCAACACTTTGTAAAACCACATTTTATTGCTGCCCTGTTTGCTGTGTATCTCCATCTTCATGATGCTGTTTGTTCACTAATGTTGTCCAATAAACCGTGGAGGCCCTGACAGAACAGCTGGATTTATACTGAGATTAAGCTACACACAGGTGGACTCTTTTTACTAATCACGTGAATTTTGAAGACTGTTGGCTGCGGTGGATTTCAGAAGTACTAGAATAAAGGTCTCTAAATATATATGAATGCCTCATTTGTCAAGCTTGTATGTTTTTAAAAATGTGTATAATTTCCCTTCCACTGCACATGTATGTTTTCTGTTGGTCTAGCACTGAAATCTTTTGCCTAGCACTGTATGAAGAACACCTAATAAATGAGGACGTATTCCATTCTTCTCAGCTCCTCTGTGACTCTTGTGTTTGTGTGCTACATATGGTTCCCTGTCCCTTCAACTGCTCCCTCCTCTTTCCCTGCCTCCCCAGCTCTCCGCAGTCCCATGTCTGTGCCCCCCGGTTCATACCCGGCTCATTTTGGCGTGGTGTCCCACGCAGGATTGAACGGGGAGCTGGCAAGCCCAGGGGGATTCGGAGGAGCTCTGACTCTCTCTCCACAGATCAGTGCAGCAGCTAGCGCCTACTCCCGCAGCCCCATGGTGAGCAAAAAGGCCAGATTATCCTTCTCTGTCAAAGTTTGATTTATGGTTCAGATCCAGCCTCCCGACTGTCCCGTTACTGTTGAAATATTTGATGAATTGGCTTTGCATTGTCAGTATCAGTGCAGTGCATTCATTATACTCTCAAAGTTGTCATGTTTACACTGTCTAATCAGGTTTCATAGAGAGAAACAGTTGTAGGGAAGACAGAGTTTAGGGCTGGTGGCCCCTGGCAGGAGGTTTTGACTTTTAACATTCCAACATGTAATCTTTATCATGTCTGTCTGCTGTATCATGCTTCTGAGCACAAAGGAGCTCTAATCAGTCAGAGTTATCTCCTTGATTTGGTAACATTAATTAAATTTGACCAGTTCACATTCAGTCATTGTTTTGAAATCACTGTGGAAATTGCTTTTGTTCTCTTTTCCTTCCAACCAGGTGGCATATGACTCTCGATCTCACCTAAGAGCTCCGGGGCTGTCCTCCTCCCTACCAGGTTCCTCTGGTGGCAAACCGTAAGTTTATGCTTACATGATTTACAAGCTTAGATGTGATATTTCTCCCAGCTTCTAAGCAGCATCAACATCAACTCCTTCTAGGGCGGACCACGATTCAGGATGTTTCAAATTCTATTTCTGAGACCTACTTTTATTTAACTCTTTAAGACTTAATGGCTCACTCTTCTCTATTTACCTTTTGGATTTTTTTGGATTTGTCTTTAAAGCATGGGTCAATATGGGGTATAGCAAGTTTTAAAAAAGCAAAAGGTCCTGTTGTACCTCTACTACAGTATGGAGTCATTTTAATGAGATGGCAGTTAAAGTGACGAAGTGACCAGAGTTTTTATCCAGCTGTATGCAGTGCCAAGTGGTGCCACCACCCCCCACATTTTGCTGCACACTGTCAATCAGGTTGCTGAAAGAAAAATACATATTAACCCACATAAAACAGCAGATCTCTCCCCTCCAGCTGTCATTCGAACGTGTTAAAGTTTAGCTTAGCCAAAGTCCTGGATTGGTTCTGTGTTAGCAACACAGAGACAATCTAGGGTCAAGCTTTAACAGATCTCAATGGGAAAAAAGCTAATTCAAAGAAAGACATTGCGGATTTGTCTTATTAAACGTTCTCTCTTCGGGTAGGGTAAGGAACAGCAGCCATTGAAATTTAATTTGGTAAGATTACGTTTTCATTGTATCAAAATGTTTCATTAGGTGTTAATGGTATGGTTTTATCCCATTAGGTCTGAATACTTTACTATATAGTTACTATATGGCAAAATAATGGGATGATGCTGAAAGCACAGTAATGCTATAGGTGCTTCTCCACAGCAACCTAGGCTGTTAATAGAGGTTAATTTTATCTGTAAGCATGATTTACCTAATAATGAATGACAAAATACTCCATAAACTTTACTTTTAAGACATGACATTAATGTGCCACATCAATACTTTTGTAAATGCTCAAGCTAGAAACATGTTAGCTGTTAACATGACTAGCTTGCTACAATGAACATTTTGTTGTTCTCCGCCTCACGGTGGCAGTATTTACCCATCCAAACCGAACATACATGACACTGTCAGTACTTTAACAAACTTTCATCCCGGGAGAATTGTAGGATGAGGGATTCTCTGCAAGATACACATCACCAAACTGGAGTTGAGAAAGATGTTACATCTTTCAGGAATGTAAATAAAGTAGCCTGGGCGGATTATAGATCACTTAAATTTGTTGTTTGTCCTTCATTTTTCTTCCTTGAAAAGGTGGTTAAAGTAGTCTTGGCTTGATATGGGTGGAGAAATGACACATTTTCCTGCTGCTATACCACCTGTCCACTATTGGCTGCCAATATAAAACAATTGTTTTGTCCACTAGCTCAGCGAACCGGCCACATGACAGAAAACTTTGAATTAAGGTACAGTAACACTGTTTTAAAACATATGCTGGCAAAAGGCATAGGCTGGTATTACATGGTATGTAAAACATTGTATGAAAATACCGGGGGGGCTCCTTATCTCTAGTGGTCATTGGACGAGACTTGTGATGGACGGGTAACCCTGAGAGGTTACCCGTCCATCACAGGGCAACACAGAGACATGCAGGACAAACAATTATGCATGCCCAATCTCATACCTTAGGGAAATTTAGAGTAACCAATTAACCTAATAGGCATGTGTTTTGGACTGTGGGAGGAAGCTGGAATACCTGGAGAGAGACCATCATGGATGGGGAGAACATGAAAACTCAGTCTGGGATTTGAATCCAGGACCTTATAACTGTAAGGCAACAGTGCTACCAATCTCTGCCCTGGAATATATCTAAGCAGCTGAATTTGTCTTTCTTGTAACCAAGGTAAAATTGTAAAGACCATCTTTCAACCAGCTGACCAGCATCTCGCAACAACAGGTGGGGGAGGGCAGTGGTTGTACGACACTGAGGTCTGTCTTTGGCAACTCAATATAAGGACTTTTAACAGCAGAAAGGGTATGGTGTACAGTTTTTGTGGTTCTGACACTGTAATTTTTAAAACCTTGGTGTACTTTGATACCAGTAACCGGCCCAAGCCTAGATGGCAAGCATGTCTTTGAAGCAGTTAGCTGCAGGCTGGATGCCCAAGCAAATAGCCTGGGTTAATATAAGCCTATTGTGTTACTCCATGACGAGTAAAATGATACAATTTTAGGCAGACCCCTGCCTGCACTTAGGATCTCAAAGGAAGATGTGAATAGGCTCTTTCAGTGCCGGAAAACAAAGAAGGCCTCAGGACCTGATAATGTCTCCCCATCATGCCTGAAAGCCTGCGTCAACCAACTGGTGCCCATCTTCACTGAGATCTTCCACAAGTCACAGGAGCTGTATGAGGTTCCCCCCTGCTTCAAATGCTCCACCATCAGCCCAGTTCCCAAGAAACCCACCATCAATGGATTAAATGACTACAGGCCTGTCGCCCTGACGTCTGTGGTCATGAAATTCTTTGAGCGACTGGTGTTGAAGGACTGGCAGCAACAGGTGAGGCTGGGGAGCATCTTCTCCCACACAAAAACCATCAGCACCGACGCCCCCCAGGAGTGTGTTCTCTCCCCACTCCTCTTCTCCCTGTACACAAATGACTGCACCTCAGCGGACCCATCTGTGAAACTCCTGAAGTTTGCAGATGACACCACTGTTATTGGACTGATCCAGGACAGTGATGAGTCTGCTTACAGACAGGAGGTGGATCGGCGGGTACACTGGTGTGGTCAGAACCACCCCGAACTTAACCCACTCAGGACTGTGGAGATGATGGTGGACTTTCAGGGAACACCACCCCCACATACCCCCCTCACCAGCCTTACCAACACTGTGTCTGCTGTAGACCACTTCCGGTTCCTAGGAACCAACATTTCTCAAAACCTGAGATGGTCCTCACACATAGACAATGTTCGGAAGAAGGCCCAGCAGAGACTGTACTTTTTGAAGCAACTCAAGAGGTACAACCTTCCACAGGAGCTGCTGGTCATCTTCTACGCTGCCATCATTCAGTCTGTCCTGCCTTCATCCATCTCAGTGTGGTTTGGTTCATTCACAAAACAGGACAGGTCCAGACTGCAACGAACAATCAGGGCTGCAAAGAGAATCATCAGGGTTGACCTTCCCTCTATCCAGGATTTATACAGGTCTAGAGTCAGGAAAAGAGCTGCTAAAATCTCTGCAGACCCCACACACCCTCCACACAAACTGTTTATGCTTTTACCTCCTGGTCAGCGCTACAGAGCGCTGTCTGCTAAAACCAGCCGCCAGAGACGTTTTCTTCCTCCAGGCTGTTTCTCTCATGAAGACTTTGACAGAGTTCCAGAACAACACCATGCATGCTTGGACTGATGCTACGCTATATCCTATAGAAAAGTCAATTGTGTATATATGTAGATTTAAAAAGATATTCTTTATTATTGAGAGCAAAGTGTACCGGTGTCAAATTCCTTGTTTGTCTATACAAAATTTTCCATTGTCAAAGTCAAATTTGTCCCTGTATGTAGTATGGATTAAAATAAGAAAATGTTTGAACATAAAGGTAGGCCACAACCTATATTTTTTTACTTACAACTTGCTGTAACCAAGTTACCTGTTATCCCACCTCTAAAAACACTCCAGAAGATCTTCAGTGCTCACACACATTTACCATTTTTATGTTGTTTTGGCAGACACAGCTATTGTGATGTTGTTCTTGTGTCTTGCAGCAATTCACGACAATGAACAGCAATTCATTGTCGTGCTGCTTATTTGAAATCATAAAACAGGCCTGCCTTCCAGCCGCTATACTATTGATCGGCCATTAGCGGTACCACATGGCCTCTCCCCCTAATACAATCTGCCATTATGCGTTTGCGCCTACAGCTGCTCTGAGCTCAGTAATTACCCCAAAGTTAAGTTTTGTGTATTTAATTGTTGCTCTTTGCTTTCACATGCTCATTGATTGGTTGATTCAATCTAGTTTCTGAGTGCATTTTACACTAGTGTCATTTTTTTTGTCCATTTCATTTTAAAGAATCAGTTTTGATCATTTTCCTTTCTCCTTCCCAGCGCCTACTCGTTTCACGTGAGCGCCGATGGTCAGATGCAGCCGGTGCCGTTCCCCCCGGATGCCCTGCTGGGCCCAGGGATCCCGCGTCATGCCCGTCAGATTCACACACTGAGCCACGGAGAGGTGGTGTGCGCCGTCACAATCAGCACCTCTACACGCCACGTCTACACCGGAGGCAAGGGCTGCGTCAAGGTGTGGGACATCAGCCAGCCAGGAAGCAAGAGCCCCATGGCCCAGCTGGATTGCCTGGTGAGACATGACAGACAAGGGGCAAACTGGAATAACATCTTTTAAAAAATTATCTTCAGCTTGATAACAATCTTCAAAAAGTTTCTGAATTCTTGAAGCAAAAATATAACAGAAACAAGTAAAAGAAAAACTTATTTCAGATTTTACTGACTTCTTTGATAAGTAACATAATAATAATTACATTTCTGGTCTCGTAATAGAGCTGGACCAAGCAAAACTCACCCCATTATGTGCATTACATCATGGTGTAAAGTTACTTTGTACTTTAGACTCCCTCCACAACAACAATTTACAGAAAATTTTAAATCAGGTCAAACTCAGTTCATGTAACACATAGGCTGTGTGATCAGATTTTGATGTTTTATTTGAGAAGCTATGTTTCTGATAGTGGCATTTCTAATACAGTGTTTTAATTACTGTATTACGTTAAATGGTAATTTGACACAGGGAAGCATATTCCAGCACAAAGACAAGACCCTCCCCTTCTGTGCTTACAAAAAAACGAGTTAGGTACTGTCATAACTTTTAATCTGCAAAGCCCTGAAAGAAGATCTGCCATTTTCCAGTATAAATGATGATAAATTATTAAATTCAACACTCTGTGATTGTTTTTAAATTGTGTTGAGGTGAAAAATAATCCAAGACATAACACAGAACTATTTTATAAACCAATTGAAAAATTCTTATTTTGTAAACCATCCCTAAAAGAGCATCCTCCAAGAATTACTTCTGTGCTAGTTGTTGTAACCTTTTTTTCTTTATCTTGGCAAAACAGAACAGGGATAACTACATCCGCTCCTGTAAAATCCTCCCCGATGGTCGAACCCTGATCGTTGGAGGCGAGGCCAGCACGCTGTCGATCTGGGATTTGGCCACGCCGACTCCCCGCATCAAGGCAGAGCTGACGTCGTCTGCACCAGCTTGCTACGCCCTGGCCATTTCCCCTGACAATAAGGTCTGCTTCTCCTGCTGCAGCGACGGCAACATCGTCGTCTGGGACCTGCACAACCAAACATTGGTCAGGTAAGTTTAAAAATTGATAAAATACTTCAGTTTGGTCTGTTGTTGAATGTCATGGAAGATGGAGAAGGGTAAGAAAACAACATGGATGGAATGAAGATAATCAATAAGGAATGTATTAAGAGTAGGGAAAAGATAATCTTTAAACTTGCCATAGGGGTATAACAAGATTAAAACAGCCAGCTTTGGCATGACAGGAGAAAACGAAACGAAGGGAGAAGGGGGAGGAAAGGTGCTGAGTTAAGGCTCACGAGGACTGCCAGCAAAAAAAGGATCATGTGTGGGTGGGCTCAGGGCAGTAAGTGCTGCAGGGAGAGAGGGAATAAAATATATTCATTCTGACACCTTTAGCAGAGGAGAAGCAAAGACACACAACAAAGGCCGAGTCTGCAAGATTTGAGTATTTGCAGGTGTGCGTGTGTGTTTTTTCTGTTCTGTGAAGCTCTCATGTGTGTCTTCTTGGCAGGCAGTTCCAGGGCCACACAGACGGTGCAAGCTGCATTGACATCTCCAATGATGGCACCAAGCTCTGGACAGGAGGGCTGGACAACACGGTCCGCTGCTGGGACCTCCGAGAAGGCCGGCAGCTGCAGCAGCATGACTTCACCTCACAGGTAAATAACAATGTAGCTTACAAACATAAACAGTGGACAAATATAAATGCACCAGAATACATCACACACAGCAACGGCAAAGTTATTTATCAGAGGTTTTTAAATTAACATTTTGAAGCTGTCGTTTATTTTGTAATCTGTTGCCCACGGACTGGTAAGGGGTAAATCAAAACTTTTTAATTACTATGGCGTCTTCTTTTATTTTTCTACATTATTACAACACTGATTTGCTATTCTTCTTTTTATTATTAACATTACCTTTTCCCTCCTCACCCACCATTCAAATTACTTTTGCACTTTTATCTTCTCCTTTTATACTCTTTCCGCCTCCATTTCCTGTTTTCCAGATCTTTTCCCTGGGGTACTGCCCCACAGGGGAGTGGCTGGCCGTAGGGATGGAGAGCAGCAACGTGGAAGTCCTGCATGTCTCCAAACCTGACAAGTACCAGCTGCACCTCCACGAGAGCTGCGTCCTCTCTCTCAAGTTTGCATACTGCGGTGCGCACAAAAACACGTGCATTTTTATGTGATGCTGCAATCATGCAACCTTGTAGGTCCGAAAGAGCAGCTTGGACATCAGTCCTCTCTTGGTAACATGCTGTGCTGTGTGTGTTTGTTATTTCAGGAAAGTGGTTTGTCAGCACAGGAAAAGACAATCTGTTGAATGCATGGAGGACACCATATGGAGCAAGCATTTTCCAGGTGAGAGACCTGGGGCTGTTTATGATCTTTACAAGTTAGATACAAAAAAGTTATATATATTATTCAGTATATCCAAATTTATGTTCACCTTTGGACCCAGAATTCGGTTCTTGATTTAGAAAAGGTTTATATTTTTAGATTGCTGTGGACACACATGCACACACTTTCGTATTCAGACCCCAAAGCAAAAGAGGGATGGATAATCATCCCAAAAACAATTGTCATCAGAGTTGACTTATGGAGGTTTATCAGGAGGTTCCAAACCTGAACACACACACACTCTCACGCACAACCCAATGTCATATTTCCACCTTGTCCAGGTGCTCCATTCCAGGATATGGTGAATCATGCATATCCAGAGATGCAGTATTTTTAGATGAGCCAGTACATCTGGGTGTGAATGAAACGAGAGAAGATCAATTTAAGCTGTGTTTGTGTGTGTTCAGCAGTGTGGCTGTCATATTTGTGTAATCTACCGTGGACAGCAGGGTTGGCGGCTCGTGTCTCTCTCTGTGGACTGAGAGGAGAAGGCAGGCTATCTTGCGTTGTTGTCCAAATGCCAAACAGCTCCCTCCTTTCAGCATGTTATACAGAGCTACTCTCTCCTCCCCCTTCTTCCTGCTTAATGCCATCTATTTCTGTTTCTGTCTTCTCATGTCTCTTTAAAGACACACTTGTCTTCTGGTTGTACATTTTAACTTTCTTTTAAATATTTTTCCTTTAGGTTTTTTTAAATAAATTTCTTCTTTCATCCCTTTTTTCATTTCCTCCTCAGTTTTGGCAATGCAACAAATCTCTCAAAAAGTACACATTATCAACCCTCTAAATATCTTTGTCGTGCTGCAAAATTATGTTTTGCTTTTTCATTTTAGAGAGTGTAACAGTGTTGTGTAAGCAGTTGCAACAATATGTGTCCAATAAATAAGGCACTTGCTTTAGATTATGCTCTCTTTTTGTTTGTGTTGTAATGATTTGAATGTTGGAGCCTGTTTTTTAGTATTTGCACCTGTGAATAATTTCAGGAAATCTGGCAGGATAGGTTATATAACCACTAAATGCAATGCAAGAGCTTATTGTTTTTTTCAATTATGATAAATAAAATAATTTTCATGCAAATACATTTTCCTGCCTTTTTTTAGTTGAGTGTCAGACAGAAAAACAAGCAATAGGATCCTTCTAGTTTGTTTTGCCTATTACTTTAAGGCTTTTTGACGGCCCAGTCACAGGAAGGTTGATACAAAGGAATTGATAGCATTGTGCGCAATAAGTTTAAATTAACTTTTTCTATGCTTACATGTCTTCGGTCTTATGTCCTTAACTGAGAAGGGAAGAAGCCTGATAGTTTGTGCATTTAGTTACGGTAACTTTGGTTTCAAGTGCTGCAATGAAAGTGTTAATGTCATTGTGGTAATGTAATCTTTCATATAGATTCTCCGTCTTTAGCCGCCTCCTCTTACTTAGAGAATAAAAAATTGGTCTATAGTAGCAAATAAATAAAGAGGGTTATTCTCCAGAGCATTGTATGCAGGGAAAATGTGACCAAATGTAAACTTTTAAATTCTGTGTGGCGAAAAACTTTGTGAACAGCCCCTAAACATAGCATCCCCATGGTGACACATGGTAGTGGTAGCATCATTGGTCTATAGTAGCAAATAAATAAAGAGGGTTATTCTCCAGAGCATTGTATGCAGGGAAAATGTGACCAAATGTAAACTTTTAAATTCTGTGTGGCGAAAAACTTTGTGAACAGCCCCTAAACATAGCATCCCCATGGTGACACATGGTAGTGGTAGCATCATGCTTTGGGTATGTTTTTCTTCAGCGAGGACAGGGAAGTTGGTCCTAGTTAGTGGGAAGATTTATGGAGCTAAATACGATGCAAACCTATAAGAAAACTGGTTAGATGTTTAAGCCTGTAAGAGCAGGTGTATTTTATAAAGTGGTGACTATTGGGGCTGATTACATGTGAGCTAAACTAATTCTTTCCTTTGGTCATCAGGGTTATGTGATCCTTTTTTCTAATGAGTATTCATTCTTTAGCTTTTCATTAGCATCAGTGGTCAGAAATCAATTTCTGCCTCATGGGTTTGTTTGTAAATGATTAAATTTTTTGTCGTTTGTTGTGTTAGTTTACTAAAACTTTATTTAATTTGATGGAAAATAATCATTTAACACATTCCTAGAAACACAGGTCCTCACTTTTGTTTCTAAAAATAGGTACGCTAGTATTCTCTCATTTTAACAACTTTAAGAAATGTTGGCAACCTACAGGGGTTGGACAATGAAACTGAAACACCTGGTTTTAGACCACAATAATTTATTAGTATGGTGTAGGGCCTCCTTTTGCGGCCAATACAGCATCAATTGATCTTGGGAATGACATATACAAGTCCTGCACAGTGGTCAGAGGGATTTTAAGCCATTCTTCTTGCAGGATAGTGGCCAGGTCACTACATGATACTGGTGGAGGAAAACGTGTCCTGACTCGCTCCTCCAAAACACCCCAAAGTGGCTCAATAATATTTAGATCTGGTGACTGTCCAGGCCATGGGAGATGTTCAACTTCACTTTCATGTTCATCGAACCAATCTTTCACCAGTCTTGCTGTGTGTATTGGTGCATTGTCATCCTGATACACGGCACCGCCTTCAGGATACAATGTTTGAACCATTGGATGCACATGGTCCTCAAGAATGGTTCGGTAGTCCTTGGCAGTGACGCGCCCATCTAGCGCAAGTATTGGGCCAAGGGAATGCCATGATATGGCAGCCCAAACCATCACTGATCCACCCCCATGCTTCACTCTGGGCATGCAACAGTCTGGGTGGTACGCTTTTTTGGGCTTCTCCCACACCGTAACTCTCCCGGATGTGGGGAAAACAGTAAAGGTGGACTCATCAGAGAACAATACATGTTTTCACATTGTCCACAGCCCAAGATTTGCGCTCCTTGCACCATTGAAACCGACGTTTGGCATTGGCATGAGTGACCAAAGGTTTGGCTATAGCAGCCCGGCCGTGTATATTGACCCTGTGGAGCTCCCGATGGACAGTTCTGGTGGAAACAGGAGAGTTGAGGTGCACATTTAATTCTGCCGTGATTTGGGCAGCCGTGGTTTTATGTTTTTTGGATGCAATCCGGGTTAGCACCCGAACATCCCTTTCAGACAGCTTCCTCTTGCGTCCACAGTTAATCCTGTTGGATGTGCTTCATCCTTCTTGGTGGTATGCTGACATTACCCTGGATACCGTGGCTCTTGATGCATCACAAAGACTTGCTGTCTTGGTCACAGATGCACCAGAAAGACGTGCACCAACAATTTGTCCTCTTTTGAACTCTGGTTTGTCACCCATAATGTTGTGTGCATTTCAATATTTTGAGCAAAACTGTGCTCTTACCCTGCTAATTGAACCTTCACACTCTGCTCTTACTGGTGCAATGTGCAATCAATGAAGACTGGCTACCAGGCTGGTCCAATTTAGCCATGAAACCTCCCACACTAAAATGACAGGTGTTTCAGTTTCATTGTCCAACCCCTGTAGGTCTAATGTTTATTTTTTATTATTTTCTCTTTGCTTCGGTTTGCTGTCAGTACATTTCTTCCTTCTGGACTTTCATTTTTCCGCCTCCTGTTGTCTTGATCTAATATGAGGAATCCTTTGTAAGATGGCCTCTCCCTGTACACTGATGATTGACAGCCTCACTGTTCATGTAGCAGAAGAGGGTGGAGGAGTTTAGGGAGTTAACAGGAGCGAGGGAGAAAGAGGAGAATCTGAGATGAATAGAAGGAGAATGAATGATGGAGCAGTTTTAGATCATCTGAAACAAGGGGCACAGGTCTTACTTTCTGGCATGGATGTAGAAAAAGGAAGCAATGTGTGTTTTGCCAGTTCATGGAAACAATTAGACTTTTTGTGATACGTTAACCTGCTCCTAGAGAGGCAGCATTTCACTGGAAAGGAGAAAAATTTGCAGATTAATAAGTCAGCATCCTGGAGCTGCAACGTTTGTCTGTTTGGAGATAATTGCCAACTGTTTTGAAATGCAAATATGTCTTGTGTGATGGAGGATTAACTGATGAGTCATATGTTATTCTTTCCTAACATTCCTCTCTTTTTTTGTTTCTCTCCATCTGTCACCGTCCTTCTCAACCACTCGCAGTCCAAGGAGTCCTCGTCTGTGCTGAGCTGCGACGTCTCTCCAGACGACAAGTACATAGTGACGGGCTCTGGGGACAAGAAGGCCACTGTGTACGAAGTGGTTTATTAAGGAATAGGAGGACATGGGAGACAACAGGATGGAGGGTTTTGTTGCTTTTTTTTTCTTTTTTTGGGGAACTTATGCATCCACTTCACCTGATCCTCTACATTATCAACACCACCACCCTCGCCTTCATCTTCTTGAATCATCAACCCTACAATTTCATCACTGCCCTCTTGTTTTGCTGTAATATAAGCTGGTGTAGTTGTTCCCAAATGTCCCCACACCCTCCCCTTCCTCCACCCAGTTTACGCTCATTGAATGTGGCATGATAGCAGAGAGAGACAGAGAGGCAGAATGAGAAACAGCAAGATAAGGAAGACAAAGGGAAGAGGGTGGTGGAGTATAAAGATAAAGTTGTGATGAGAAAAGGGGGAAAAACGAGTAGAGAGAGTGATAGTGCGGAAGGAAGAGAAATTAAATGGGGGGGTGGTGGGGGAAGGTATGGTAATTAGGGCTGTTTCCTGATTAAGAGCTCAGTGGAAGGGAGGCCCCCAGAGGAGGTGCGGAGCGGCACTGTGGGAGCGGCAGCCAGGAGCACTGATACCACACAATCGATTCATTAGCCAGACAGTGGAGGCCTTAATGAGGCTGACGCTGAAGCTCTATCTCCCCAGCGAGAGGTGTCAGGAGCCGGGGAACAATGACGCTGCGAGA
Source organism: Crenichthys baileyi (assembly GCA_036173005.1). NCBI lineage: Eukaryota > Metazoa > Chordata > Actinopteri > Cyprinodontiformes > Goodeidae > Crenichthys > Crenichthys baileyi. The sequence continues at coordinate 244,410 of JAHHUM010001780.1, read as the reverse complement.
TGCTTCAGATTTCCACATAAACTGACATGAAAACCCGCTCAGAAGCACAGAGCCGAGAGTACAAACATTCTGTTACACCCCCTGCATCTTGAGGTAAACGTGAGACGGGGAGGAAACACACACAACACACCGAGCACCCAATTAAACATTCATCCCCGCGCCTTCCCCTGTCTTTCTGCCAAATATCTATTTTAGTTTGGTCTGACAAAAACTGCAGCCTAATGAGCAGGGGAGTCGATGGGATTCTCCCAGGGCCCGGAGACACAAATGGAGAACATCAGCCGATCCGTTGCCTCCAATTCCTCCGGATTGTTCTCCTGACATCCAGCGCCGCACTCACTCTCATTAAAAGGCGGTGTCAGCTAGATGAAGCAGCAGCACACCAAGCTCACTGTGAGGCACACTAGAGGGCAAATTAGCACCATGCGATTACACCATCATCAGTAGCTAACTAAGCAGTGACTAATCCAGTTCCTTTCAAATTTTATGCAACTAGTTGCTGTTTTCATTTTCACACAAGTCTCCATCTCCATCTCTGCATACCTGCTCTGTCTAAACCTTGTTATATAAGCTGTTGATTTTATTAAATTATAAGAAAAATACCTTAATGACATTCAGAAATCTAAATGACTGCACCACTCTCATGTCTGTAAACTGAATGTCAAGTTGGCTAAGACTGAAAACAGAGGGGACTAAGCAGCCGTTTGTTATCTGAGTGCAGCACACTGTGTCCAACAAGTGCTCCTAAGATCACCAATTAAAACGCTATATCTTGTTTGTTTGATCCTTGGAAATGCCAGAGTGTGAAAATAAATTGCCAGTTTTACACGGTCTGAAACGGTTGCCGCGGCAACAGGTGGCAATGCAGGAAGTTTGTGGATGTGTCCGAGCAATAAGTCGGCACAAAAAGACCTCCGCGCGTCGCTTTTTAAACAGATTTAAGATGCTGCCGATTACTGCAGCTGTGTTAAAAATGTTCCCTTGTTTACCCATAAGTTCAATATTTTCAAGATAAAGGTAGCTGTTCTGTATGTTCAGACCTACTCAAATGACATTATATTACATATTTATGCACTATATTCCCATTTAATTTCCACACCAATAAACACCAGCACGTAAATCTGAGGTCATGGGCACCGTGATTTTGTTGTTTATATTATAATCAACATAATCTGTCTTCATAACACAGACACTGGAAATGAGAACAAATAGCACCCTCCACATTTATTGGCACCCGGTAATGATGTGGTAAAAGCCTTTAAAAAAATCTACTTTTTTTAATTACAGCAACATATTAGAATTTGCTTCAAATTATTACATTTAAATAGAGTAAATTTCATCCAATATAGATCAAATAGAATCTCACATTGATAATTGATTGTTTTTTATTAAATCTCAGAATAAAATATAAAAATGCTCTTAAAGTATTGGCAATCCTATTATAAATAAAAGTACTGCATCATGTTTCAAGGTATAATTTTGTGCCTCAAAGTTATTCAGGGTGTTTAGAGATTTTATAATGCTATGATAATGATTTATATCAATGCATGTTTCCCTGGGGTATAGATATGATGTGACACAAAGGCTCAGTTTTCTTAACCAATCTTGTCTTACCCAATTTCTTCAAATTGGGTAAGACAAGAGAACATGATGTTTAAGTGAAGCAGATATGTGCTGATCTTCAGAAGTCAGAAAATGGCAGCAAGAAAAAAGCTAACAACCTCAACATTAAGTCAGAACAATACCTAAAAAAGTTTAAAACAACTGGAACTTTGGCAGAAGACCAATGATTAGCTGACCACGAGGTGGATGGTCAGTGGGTAAATCTTGGTCACTATTAGAAAACTGCTGAGACTTCTTTAAAGGGGAAATTAAATCAAATTTGAAGAAACTGCATGAATATCATTTAGTGAAAAAATTCCACGAAACATTCCAGAGACACATTTTAAGGACCTAAAACGTGTATAACTTGTTTGAGCAGTTTTGTCAATAACTGCCTAAATGGGATGATTATGGGGGACGGAGTTGCAGTCCTGTAATGATGATGTTACTGGTGCCGACACCAGCTCCAAAGGAATACTGAAGAACCAAAAGCACTGTTACTTTCCAGTTGTTTATTAGTAAAAACAGAAGAAGCCTTTTTGGAATACCGCCGGAAGACTTCACATTAATGTTGGCTTGAATTTGAAAGGCTCCTATTCCAAATGGTTGTTGCATAGGCACAGGTAATTCTCACGTTAGAGCTTACATATCCAAATCTGTTGAAGTTTTTTTATCCTACGGGAAGTTGAAAAATTAAAACTCCACTGATATTTTCTGGCCGTTCAACAATTAATTGCAACACACTGAACCATGTTGCACCTGCAGTCATCCACTCGCTGTTAAATGGCTGTATGCCACTTATCCTTGCTACTGATTATGTCACACATCCGTGCGGTTAACGAAAATGCAGAAAACACAGAGAGAGCTTTTTCAATATTTAATTCTTAAAATCAAGTTAGTACAATTTGTTTTATTTGCTAAATTTAAAACAAGCATATTTAATGTTTTTCTTTCAACTGATGTTAGCTTTAAAATACTTTCCATTTCCCCTTTAATGCAAAATGATTCTACTGCAGTAAAAGATGAGTTTATTCTAAGATCTTTTAATCATCGTTTCCAGAAGTGTCAGTAAGTGTGGAAGGTGATGTTAATCACATATTAGTGATATTTTTGGCATGCATCGTAATTTATATTTTATCAGTTACCCATGTAATTGATAAAATATACCTGCCTCAAAAAAAAAAAAAAACTGTTGAGTGGTCTCACTTTTTATGCTGCGGTTCGCAACATAACTTTAACCTCTAATGCTGTTTAGATTTGACAACTAATGATTTAAATATGCCTTCAGTACACATTTTCTTCATAGCCTCTAAAAGCCTATGGCTCAAACTGAAGGGAAGATAAATCACTTCACAATTTAGGCGTTTTGAAGTATTTCTGCACTTGGGATGTTGAGTATTTTTAACAAGCCTAAAATTCCCAATTATTAGCAGCCTGAGCTAATAAAGCACGTTAGCATTGGCACGCTTCATCAGCCCAGGCTGCAGTCCATTAATGTCTTTTCTGTAGAAAAAGCCTCAGTTGTACTTTACTTTTAGTGTGCCACCACACATTTCTAGAGCATGACAAATTGAAGTTGAAATGTTTAACTCCTCTACAAAATGCTGGAGTAAATGATTTAGCAATTTAATCACAGCTTTGTGGAACTTTCAGAGACTATATTTCGGGGCTGTTCAGTCTAGTGGTGCATCTGATTTGTACTCTGAAGAAACTGTTTGGATTTATTATGGTTTGTACTTCATTAAATTAGTGGCACACAGTACTATACAGTCTCTTTCTTTAGGATTTCTATGCATATTATATTAAATTGTATTGCTAATAGTACTAAGTTCTGTCATTGACCACAACAATTAACAATTCCCACTAGTTGTGGGACTTGCAAACACTCAACTTGGGTGTGACGTCATTTTCAGTCCCAAGTTCAGACTTCTAAGGCAAATTGAAGGCGTCAGAAGACATTTGGTGTAAAAATCTTGCCCTACATACTTTTCACATGGGGACAACGCAATTTTAAGAACGTTGAGGCGTGAAAAGACAAAACGGAACTAAGTTGCAAACATTTGTGTTTTCAAATAAACTAGGAGGGACTCAACCACTGCTTTTTTAGCCTCTGGCAAACTGTTTTGAATGGCTCAGGAGTTTTAGTTTTGATTTCACCAATAAAACTGAGAGCTGATGTTTGAACAGGGGCATAGGCTAGTTTTGATCTGTTTTCAGAATGCGCTAAAAGCTAACATTTATCTTACAGACTTGTATGGTAATAACGTTTACATCCAAGTATTAAAAATAATTCATTTGAAGATTTTTTTTTTTTACTTTTCAAACCTCATATTCTAAATCAAGAAGAAAACTGTATGTCAGAGCGCTCCGCTTCTGTGGAGCACATGAAAAAAAAAGACATTTAAATTTCTTCTATTAATTCACTCCATCATTTCATGATTTTTATGACCAGTGATTGCTTGTCCTATATGATACTATGTTTATCTACTCGGGTTTCATGTGGCCTGTTTGGGGCTCAGAGGGGAATCCATACGCATGGAGATAGAAAATCAAGGGAAAACAGGAGGGATCAAAGGCTATTTTTCTGTTTTTTTCATGCTTGTCAGACAGAGGGTGTACAGTGTCAGCAATGCTGTATATAAAAAACATACCAAGAACTCCACTGTTTGCTGTTTATACTTTATTCTCCCTTTGCAAAAGTGGTAATAAGCGTACTTGAGTCTGTTTTTTAGCCCTTATGTTGGTTTTTTCAACTCCTACTTCTGTTGGTTCTCATCTATATTCCGCAGGCACTAAAGATTAGATATGGAGGAGGCTCCACTTTCACTGCATGCTTGTTGCACTAAAGCTCATCTGCTCAAAAAAAATCATATTTTATACAGTGGGGATCCTTAATGATCCTTGTTTCAGAAAAGAATGAATGGCAGTATGCAATTTTGTTTACCTGTATTCAATGTTAGCAAGATTTATCTGTTTTGCAGCTGCAGTCCTGAAGCAGAATATAAGAATCATGAGGGCCTTCTGCCATGGCTGACGTACCAGCAGAGTCAGAGATGTTCTGTACAGCTTCCTGCCTTGGCCTGCCTCTTTTTTTTCCTTCTGTCCAACAGCCCCAGGTAGCCATAAATGATTCTCACATTCACGAGCTTGTATACTACTCAAAACGATGCTGTATAATGGCTATGCATATGGTGGTTTAGCGTCAGTATTTGGGACATTGTATTTGATACTCCTTTTGAATTAGTTAACATTTCCCTGCCCTGCCTGTGCTTCTGTTCCTACAATGTAAAAAAAAAAACCCTTTGATTGTTTTGTTTTCTTGCTCATGTTAACTTTTCTGTTTTGGAAAGCCAAGGAACTTCTTTTTTTTAAATGCACTGTGTCTTCCCCTCATGATGTGTTTTTTTTTCCCCTTGTGCTGTACAACAAATGCTATCTGTGAAGAATAAACCAAACTTGTGCTCATCCTTCCAGGTGTCAAAATCTTTCCATTTTACCATATGAATAGCAGACTATACTGGTTAGTAGCACATTAGCATGTAAACATGTTAGTCAGCAGTTCTAGTTTTATACATAGTCTTTATGTAAAATTTCTTTAATCATTGCTCACATGGAGGATGCAAGAATTTGCTTTCCATGTAGCCTCACCTTTTAGATCTGGTTCATCATTTTGCCTTAATTATTCACAGTCTAGTCACTCAAAGGTTAATTACTTGTATTTTTACAAAATAGTGAGAAAAATTTGTGAGATAACATCTGCTTGAGGCAGAAACACAGTTTGAACAATATCATTTATAAACTGACAAATACCGGCAATAATATAATTTTTTCATCTTATAGTGAACTTTGCTTGTTTCACACAGGTGAATATTCTTTTAGCCTATTATTATTTTGGTCCCAAAATAAGTTTTTCTTTATTGTTTTTAGAAGTTGATTCACTGTTTAAAAAAGATGAGATAATTGCTGGTATATGATCCCAGTATCAGTTTACAGTTCAGTCATTTTAGACACACTCCTCTGTTGTTACTTGATTACATACCTCCTTCTTAGCATTTTAAATAAAATTGTGGCCAAAAGATTTAAGACAGAAATCTTGTTTTTTTACAAATGTTATTGATTCAGTTCAAATTACATTGAGTCTAGGCTGCTGTGAAGAGTGATCAGAAAAAATAAATCTACTTAACTCATTTGTATTTCCAGTTGGAAATTAGACAAAAACGTTCCCAGAAGTCAGAATTACAACTAGGAAATTTAGAGCTTGCCGAACAGCCCCAAGTTTTGTTTCTAGCATTGCTGCCACTTATTTGAAATGTTGTGAAAGTAGCTGGTATTCACTCTTCTTTAACACGTCTGATGGTTTGTATCTCATTAAAGCAGTGACATACATAGTGCTGTAAAATATCTATTTGTGAATATGTTCTTTTAGTTTTTAAGAGCATAAAAATCAAAATGATGAGCCTTACCATGGGGAAACATAATTCTGAAGGCGAAGCATCCTGGGACCATTTGTGTGTGGGTTTGTCAAGAAAACTTTAACTGTTCCTCGTTTCCAGGAGAACTTTTGGTGTGGAAAATGTCCAGCTGAGGCACAGAAGCTAAGTCTTCAAGGTGCTGTTTTGATAAATATCCCTAAATTGAATAATTTTTTTTAAAGGATTGTAGTCAGCATTTCACAAACATCAAGTAAATCAGATAGTGGAGCTCATTCACATTTGGAGAATTATAAAAAGATCCTCCTATGTTGGGTTGACTTAAAAATAAACATACACGAAAACAACAAAAATGAAACACTCAGCAAATATTTGAAGAGTGTGCAGTTTAACTGATTAACCGCATATGAACTCGTTCCTGGAGAAATCCTTTGGCATCATCAAGTAGGAGCTTTGCTGCTTTACTAAAGGGTCATTCCTTAACCATACAGGCAGTTTCAGATCAGAGACATAAATAAATCATAAAGCACCCCATGCAGTATATTTTTTAAAAAGACAAACCGAAGCCCTGAGGCTGACTGGGGGTATTCCAACAGCTTAGTTTAATTCAGTGATTTAAATCTCGAACAAAAGATAAATTAGGATAATAAATCCTCTCGCTGCATGCGCTCATTATGTATCAACACCCCAGGTAGAAATGAGTCGACTAAATCTTTTTATTGCAGCAGGTACAGTTGAGGCAAAAATTACACATACTGTACCTCTGGAAGATTTGTGTAAAATTTTGTTTCCAATAGGAAATGAGACGGGCATCTCTCAAAAGATAAAACAATGTTAAAGGAGAATCAGTTTTTAGTTGATCTGTTTTATTCAAAATGTGTCGTGTCGAAAGATTTATACCTTTCTCAATAATCAAGGGAGAACCTTTATTGCTATTACAGCCCTCAGACCCTCATTATTGCTGACCTCTCGAAAGACTATCTTGCATCTTTTGGATGCATCCATGGTCCAACTCATCTGGATCCGATTTCTAACTTACCTCCTTAGCATGCAGCCTGGTTATAGTTTTTTACAACAATGAAAGGTGAATTTATTGATATACATCTTCACTGGTGGTGCCACTAAACTCCACTTTTCGTTCCAGTTTTCTATATGCGAATTCACTAAAAAATGTCATCTAAAGCACCAAGTCAGCAAAACATTCTCCATGATCACTGAAGAACGTCCTCTTGAGCATTATTGTAACGGGTTCAGATCACGGTCTCGGTGATACAAAGCTTCCTGTGAAACTTTGATATCTTACTGCAGCACTATGAACAATAGATGGTTCATGCTGTGCGTTTAAATCCCAAGAAAACTTTTTTTCCGCTCCGCCTCATCTCTGATCCTCCAGACAGTTGAGAAACTTGGTGATCCCTCGGAATGAGAGAAATGCAGTCAGCATAAAAGAGAAGAGGCTACGTGCGCTCACCTTTCACAGCCTTCATTTCTGATCTAAATATTTCTAAGATGTTTCTGACACCATGCTGTGAAAACATGCTGTTGTGGCTGTTAGGGTTTGAACAAATATGCAACAAATGCTTCCAATTTTTGTTTTCTCTGCACAGTTTGAAACATCCAAATGAAACCTGCCAAAAGCCTGGCTTGGGAAACTTGCGCTGGAGTGTGATCATGTTAATTTCTTCCATCTCACACACACACACACTCGGGTCAAGAAAACCATAACAGGACACTGCTAGTTTTTAAAAACAGATGGTGCTCTCCGAGCAACATCCAGTCATACATGACAACCTTCTTTGCCTTTAGAGACCTTTATTTACATGTTCATATATAGCAAGGTTCAGGGATCAGAATGGTAGCTATGAAAATACCGGTCGGTCTGTCTGTATGTACCATAACAAATACAACAGAAGAACATGAAATACTGAGTTAAAGAAGACGTATTTATCCTGAAACACAAGAGAACGTGTTGTTTGAGCTGACTTCAGAGTTTTTGTCTTGTGTTTGAGGTTGTTTTCCCCCATTTTTAAGCAAATTATACCAAATAAGCCCTGTTCTGTCACATTTGCACAAAAAATGTTACAATCATGATGCTGAAATTAAAAAGAAGGAAAACAAGAGCATCTGGAACCTCAGTAGACCACCCCCACATCTGCCAAGCAGGATGGTTTGTTGTGTGCCGAGCAGAACCCACACCAGGCGGAACGGGGCCAGGATGAATCAGGCTTGGACTTGCACAGCACCACATCAGGAGAGCTCTAGTTAGACCTCCTCGATTCAAATCAGTTCAACTGTTTGCAATTAATCCAAAAGGTAAAAAAAAGAGATGTTTTCTAATTTCTTTTGCACTACAGAGGTTTTATTTTGTTTAAAAAAAAGAAACAAAAACGAAAAGTTCTTTGGAGGAATCCCACATTAGCGCAGCTATAGACTAACCAGCTTTCTCAGAGCATTTAACACCAAAGTTTATTTTCCAGAGATGTGACTTGGCGTCTCCTTGCTTCTCTCTCGCTCATTTCTCACAAACGCAGACAAAACGAGTTGAGTGTTTCTTTCCTCCCACCCGCCGTCGACACTCTGTACAGTCACTGGTGCAGGAAGGAGCCTCGGCTTGGCCCCTGGGATTATTAGCTTTCAGTAAGGAGCCAATCAGCGATCAGTAGATGACTTCATAGACTGTGGCCTTTTTGTCCCCAGAGCCTGTGACGATGAACTGGTCATCAGGTGAGATGTCGCAGCTGAGAACTGACGAAGACTCCTTAGACTGTGCAGAGAGACAAAGAGGAAGCTGTTTAACCAACTACCAGACCCGGGTATGCTGCCGTTATTCAGGTCAGATCTATTGTGTGTCCTGTGCAAATAAAGATGAGTCTACCTGGAATATGCTGGATCCGTAGGGTGTCCGCCATGCATTCAGGAGGTTATCTTTTCCTGTGCTCACAAACCATTTACCTACAGGACAAAACACACACTGCTGTCAGCAGATAAAGCCTTTTGGGAGGTGAGATATGAAGTAGCAGCTATTGGAAACAAGAAATGAGGATGGTTCTGAACAGAGACTTAAATTTATTTGACCTCCATTTGAATAAATACCCTGAGGTAGTGCTACACAATCAAACAATGCAGGTTTTCAGCATGTAGGAATGATGTGTGTGCATACCGCAGTAGGCGAACTTGAGGGAGAGGACGCAGCTCTCGTGGAGGTGCAGCTGGTACTTGTCGGGTTTGGAGACATGCAGGACTTCCACATTGCTGCTCTCCATCCCCACGGCTAGCCACTCGCCTGTTGGACAGTAGCCCAGGGAGAAGATCTGGGACAGACAGGAATGATGAAAAAAAATCGTTAAAAAAAGTTTGTCAGGCTGCTAAACCTCAGATATGAGAGTCCTGAATGTGTACCTGTGAGGTGAAGTCATGCTGCTGCAGCTGCCGACCCTCTCGGAGGTCCCAGCAGCGGACCGTGTTGTCCAGCCCTCCTGTCCAGAGCTTGGTGCCATCATTGGAGATGTCGATGCAGCTGGCTCCATCTGTGTGGCCCTGGAACTGCCTGCAAGAAGAAATACACAAAACCATCAGATAGGGGGCTTTTCCACCATAGTGGTTAAAGTGCAACACTGGGTCAGGAGCTAGAAAAACTTTCTAAAGTTTCCATAAAAATAAAAATAAATAAAAAAAATAAAAATCACAGAAAAAAAGCTTTTTTTCACAACTAGCAGCACCATGGACCCAGGTCAGTAAGTCACTTTGACCGTTTATTTCAATAAATGTTTGATCCACCATCTGTTGTCGTCTCTCTGTAGTGCGTGGAGACGGTTTATCTACACAAATTACTGTATTTGTCTTCTGGCAGGAAAAACATACAATCACATACAAAAAAATTATTAATGACAGTGGTTGTGAACAGTCCTCACACTTCTGACCAGAATTTCACCGCTGATCAGTAAATATGCACAGGGTGCGAGTAATACTAAATATTCCAAACAGCATTTGTAAACACCAGCTAGTGATATCACAGTAGGGATTGATGATCTGGTGTAAAACTTTTATTAGTTTTTGTGGAATTTGTTGCCCCAACGATAAAAGTACTTATTATTGATCACACTATTTCTAGCAACACATCTGTCACTGAATACAGCCCTACAAACATAAATGTTATAATAATAAAAAAAATCTTTTACCACAAACAGCACAATAGTTTCATTCTATCAGATTTTCAAATATTTGATGCTTTCATGGAAGCAACAGTGAAAAACCAGAAAAAAAGTTTAATAGATATTTCCTAATGTTTTAATGCAGTGACAGAGAAATATGGTGAATATTCTTAATACCCGATTCTACTCATAGATTTGTGGAATAGCTAACCTATTATTCCTTCCCTGTATGAGATCCTGTAAAATCTTGCGCTGTCAGCTTTTTAGATACATAATGAGATAATATCAGGTCATCTTTCCTGAAGCTTGTCAGTATATAAACCTAAATGATGGGTCCTAGGAGAGTGTGTCCTGAAGCTTTCCTGTCTGTTTTTATGAGAAACAGATGCTATTAGCAGGTACAGCACTGAATCTAGAAGCTCAGGATAAACAACTGAATAAAGAATCCAAATGTCTCTTACAAATGATTTTAGGACTTGCCTGCTCTGGAAATGTGGGGACAGAGGATTTAAGAGTGCAGTGATGATGTGGGGAAGGAAACTTTAGTAAGATTCTTAAGGAGCATTTAATCTTGCTCTTAAAGGTAAAGACCCTTTAATAACTTGGCAACAACTCTCCAAATTACACTTTAAAGAGCGAAACACAGCCTGTATTGAAAACTACAGACGCTACTTTCCATCTACCTTTTTCAACAGAACTGATTCTGCCATAACTACTTCTTCCCCCTTCACCAGCTCCAACCTACTAAAAACTAATCTGGCCATTTCCTTTGTTTCCATCTGCTCTCCTCATCTGACTGAAGGAAACCATTTAAGACTGGTCTGTGTTTCTACTCTTACCTGACCAATGTTTGGTTGTGCAGGTCCCAGACGACAATGTTGCCGTCGCTGCAGCAGGAGAAGCAGACCTTATTGTCAGGGGAAATGGCCAGGGCGTAGCAAGCTGGAGCAGACGACGTCAGCTCCGCCTTGATGCGGGGAGTCGGCGTGGCCAAATCCCAGATCGACAACGTGCTGGCCTCGCCTCCAACGATCAGGGTCCGACCGTCTGACAGAAGCTTGCAGGAGCGGATGTAGTTATCCCTGTTCTGGTTGGACACAGAGGATTTATTTTGTAGTAAGTTAGTAATGCAATAATAAAAGATGCTAGTACATTTGGCTTCCACTATGCCATCATGTCTCACCAGGCAATCCAGCTGGGCCATGGGGCTCTTGCTGCCCGGCTGGCTGATGTCCCACACCTTGACGCAGCCCTTGCCTCCAGTGTAGACGTGGCGTGTGGAGGTGCTGATTGTGACGGCGCACACCACCTCTCCATGGCTCAGTGTGTGGATCTGACGGGCATGACGCGGGATCCCCGGGCCCAGCAGGGCGTCTGGGGGGAATGGCACCGGCTGCATCTGACCATCAGCGCTCACATGAAACGAGTAGGCACTGGGAAGGAGAAAGGGAAGAACGGAGGAAAGACACAGTTAAAATGAGCAGCAAGCGAAACATATTATTACAATTCCTTTTGTCACATTATAACCACAGACAATTTATTTTATTGGGATTTATGCAACCAACACAAATTAGTGCACCACGATGAAGTAGAAAGAAAATGACGTGTGGTTTGTAAAGTACCTCACAAATCTAATCTGAAAAGTGCAGCATGAATTTGTATTTAGTCCCCAAGTCAATATGAAAAAAACCTTTCTGCTGCAATGACATGGCCAAGCCTTTTGTGATACATCTCTACCAGACTGACACATAGGGAGGCAGAAATGTTTGCCCAAACTTCTATCCAAAATACCTCAAACTTAATCAGATTGCAGGGTGAAAACCTGTGAAGATACAGAATTCAAATCTTGCCATAGTTGGACACAAATATATGAATGGTTTAATCCAAGCCCTCCTATTATAGCTTTGGCTGTATGTTTAGGGCCATTGTTCTGCTGAGAGGTGAGCTTCAGCTACGGCTTCAAATCGTTTCAACTTCTAACAGTTTTTCTTCCAGCTCCATCCATCTTCACATCAACACTGACCAGCGTCTCTGTCCTTGTGGAAGAACAGTATTCCCAATGCATCACGCTGGCAATAACATGTTTTACAATGAGGATGCTGAGTTCATTGTGTGGTTGTATTTATACAAATATTAAATTCTACATAGGTGGAGTCTATTTACTAATCAAGGGACTTCTGAAATCAACTCATTGCATTGGATTTTATTTACAGGTATCAAGAGTTAGGGGGACAGAATATAAATCATCATGCATCATTTTCCTTCCAAATGTGAAAATGTCAAGAGGCATGAACACCTGTGCAAGGAACTTCATTTGGTATTTTGTTAAACTTTGCAGTGAACAAGAAAACGTAATTATCAACTTGAATGTGTGCCATTTGAGACACTGCAAACTTATCTTATTTCAAAGGAAAACCAGAGAGCTTTTCAGTATTCTGCCTGTCCTGCTTTGTATGCATCTTATACCCAGAGGAGGACAAATCCAACAAATAACTGAGACCAAAAATAAGAGCAACAAACCAAACCTGAACACAGACCTGAGAATTTCTGCTGAACCGATGGGGAAGGAAAGCTTTTTAAACCAGGAACGATTTTAATAATTAGGAACAGGAAACTCACGGTTTTCCGGAGGCTGACTGCAGGCTGGCAGGAAGCCCAGGGACCCTCATATGTGGGTGTGGAGACTCATAGCCCACCTGGAGGAAATAAGATATCTCAGAAACAAAATAAGGCCTAAGGAAAGACTAATACAAAAGATAATACAGATAATACAGTGACAGTATCTGGATAAAACTATATGGATAAAGCAAAATAACAAAAAAACAAAGATGTTTTTAAAGGCCAAGGTCACAGACTGTCAGATTCTTAAAGATAAATCACACTGCAGCTGCTTTTCCTTTAAAACACTCGTGTTTTTTCCATAAATATCCAGATTTTTGCCCTTTCCGACAGCTTTATATGCTGAGGCACCACATATGACAGTGACACTGCAAAGACAAATTATCTGCAGAGCGCCAGCCTCACCACAGGGGACCGTCCGTAGCCTGCAGCAGCTGCAGCCGCCGCTGCCGCCGCAGCTCCGTTCATCTGGGGGGAGACCAAGTGAAGGCCGGCGCCGTAGCCTGCAGCCCCGGGCAGATCTCCGTTCACCCCAGGAGGAGGCAGGCCGAAAGCTCCCGGAGGGTAGGCCCCCTGCACCGCCAGGGGATTCCTCAGACCCAGAGCTGGGAGAAAAGGAAAAAGAAAAGAGTGTTCATTGTTTTGGAAAACACTTATGAACAAATTCCTGATTGAAGCAAACAATTCACTGCATCAGTCATCCAGGATGCTTCTGTTTAATTTTGTCGTAGGCTGGAATATGATACATCTAATAAAATGAGCCTTTCAGACGGCTGTGACTGACGAGCAGTCAACAAGCTGTAACAAAAAAAAACTAAAGGTAGTCGGAAGCTGCAGGACTTGGACCTCTACTGACCCCTGCTGGCCACCCTACCATCCTGCAGTGAGGCTGCAGTATATCTGTATGTATCTGCATTCTGTATGTCCTCTGTCTGCACATGTAGGTGCATTGTGTATATATGCTTGCTCACACGCATAATAAACTGTGTGAAATTGGGGCAGGCGCTAACAGGTGATGAAAAAAGACAGAAAGAGATACACGAATATAGATGAAGGCTCATTATAAAGCTGCTCACAGTCACAGTCCATCACCTCTCCTAATCTTTCCATTTAAAAAGTGAAGCATGCTGAATATTTCTGCCCTCAGCTGCCTATTAAGTCCAGATGGTGGTCGGTGGTGGGGAACAGGTTGACGCTCATACCAACTACTGCAGCCCAGCTTTGAATGACACACTGCATGAAAAAGGGTCTAGAGGCTTAAAACATCCCTCGGTGCACAAGTGTATTTCTGTTTTTTTTTTTTGTTTTTGTTTTTTAAATCGATCTGTTATTGTGCAGATTTGTTTTCTGAGAGTTTGCAGTGGTAGTGCACGTCACTTTAATTACAGGCCTACAGTTAGCATTAAAGCACTGAGGTTCTGCTAAGCTCAGAGACATTCTTACCAAGAGGGTCGACACCGGGCTTTCCTGGCACAGGTCTGAACTGTGGCGGGCCACTTGGTCCTGGGGTGTTGGACTCCTGAGACATGGGGGTTCCCGGCTTCATACCCGGAGTACTAGACTTCTCTCTCTGGAGTAGGGGAACAATAGAGGGATAAAGGCAGAGAAGAGGTTGAAGAGGTGCCGGAAACATTTATTGGCACCAGAAAGATAAAGATTTATTAAAATTAAAGAATTTAAAAATCTGCTATTATTGCAGCAGCATCATCAATTACCACAGTGGAGAAAAAGATCTGTTTACTGTTTAACAACATCACAGGGGGTAAATATTGACAGTCAAAAACACACAGTAATACTGAATTATTGGCAGGTACTGTAAGTTGGAATTGTCTTGGAAAAAGGGGGCAGAAGCACTCACTGAGCTTTTTTTTGATAATTATACAGCTATGACATCTAAATAAATCAAATACAGAAAAAATACAGAAAAAGCACATAACATTTGTTGGCCATGCCGTGTTTTTATCATACCAAGATCGTATATTCATGTGAGATATAGAATTAACTACAGTATTGATCAAGGATATCTGTAGGACAAATGGCCATTGCCCACCATGACTGCTCTTTTTTGGGACCAAGACTGAATCTTTGGCCTTAAAACTTGCTGTCAGTACATGCTTATCATAACCTGTCACAATAAATTAGACAGTGGTATGATTAATCACCAGGCAAAATTTAAAATATGAGCACTTTAATGATTGATATATGTATTCATTTGTTTATGTATTTATATTTTGGTGACAGCAGCTCAATAAAAACTAATTTTGAAAAATAAACAGTTTTTTTTAATCTCAGTCAAAAGAGTGGGAAATAAAATCTAAATAAATCCATAATTATTCAAAATAAACATTAAAACATTTTCTAAAATTTATTAAAAAAGTTAAGATTTTCTAATTGGTAATTCATGACTTTAATTTTTCCTGAGGTTAAAATATAACATGACACAGACCATATAATCCCATTACTACAAACACTAGGCAAGAAAACAAAATCTAAAGGAGTCATCAAGTATCCATGGCAACAACGAGATGCCATCTACATGTCTAGCGGTTGTTTGGAATCCATGTAAGAAAATCTCAAGAATAAACCAGTTTAAACTTGTCAGCTTAAAAGTCGCTCTGAGCCACGTGCTTTGGTTAAATGGGACCAACATCAAGCTTTTCAGTAAGAAGAACTACAAACTGTAAAGTACGGTGGAGGATCTGTGATGCTGTGGACCTGTTTGTCCTCCAAAAGCAGTGAGAGCCTTGTTAAGCTTGCATGGCATTATGGACTTTTTGAAACACCAGGACGTTTTAATTTTAAACTTGGTGGCCTCCATCGGAATAAATATACACAAATTAAAGGCTGGATTCTTCACAATTGTATTAGTGTGAGATAGTTCTGCTGAAATAAAAGATGAATTTAATTTACGCTTTTATGGCTTTGTACATCAAAGTAAAATGCAGAGAGGGAGGTAAAGAGAATAAGGACCAAAAGCCAAAACTACTTCAACAGTAAAAGACAGAAGGCAGATGAGGTGCAAATTAATAACTCATGAAAATAAAGTGACAACACAATCGCTGAGGGCTGACTGTGTAGCGCAACAACTGTGAGACAAACTACTGATCCTGAACAAAATGGCAAAATACAGTATGACAGCATGAAAAACTGATGTGCTCAGAGAAAAAGGTTTCACGTGTAGCTGAACATGTAAATGTGATATTAAAGAGGAGAATAGAGATATGTTTGACAGCACGTTATTTCAATCTACCTGTGGGGGCTCTTTGCCTCGAGAGGGGGAGGTAGCGCTGCTTGATGATGCCAGGGAGGTGGGGCTGGCCTGTGGGGGCCCCTCCTTCCGGGATGGGGGAATCTTGTCTAAACCATTCTCCCTTGACGAGTAGGACTGCACGCTGCGGGGGGAGGATGGGTCCTGAATGTAAAATGCAAATGTTTATTAAACATGACAAAAAGAAAAAAAAAGCCATAGCTATCATTTCATTTTTTAACATGATATTTCACTTTTGTCCAGTTTTAAAATTGTTCCACACTGTTTTATTGTTGGTTTGGGTCATTCCAATGATCTACAAATCTAAGTCCAGTTAGAGTAAAGTTAAAAACCAAATGATGCAGCTTAAGTTTACAATATTCAGATTTAAACCTCAGGATCTTAATTGCAGCCACTAAAATGCTTCCTTGAGAAGAAAAAAATAATACATACAAACTTTGAATGAGATTCTTTCCTCTACTGAAGCCTTATTTATAGATTTATGTATTTTCTAAAGAATAAAGTATATGCATGCATTTTTTTAACACTGCGACAGCTTGAACTCCGGTTCAGATTGTGCACCTGTATGTTCATGGATGTGTTTGCAGCTAAATGAGGTCAGGCAGCGGATGTGGGGTGGATTCGTTATTCCTATTCATGTGATTCTGCTGGCTATGTTTACATGGCGCATGCTGATGAAAGCGGTCAAGTGATGCAAACAGAGGCCGGCGGCTGCCTACTAACCTCATCCACCACCAAATTATCATCACTCTTATCCGCATCGCTGCCCTGCGAGAGAAAAGGGAATAAACAAAAAAAAAAAAAAACACACACCCCTACTCAGTTACCTGCTGCATACAGAGGACATATCAACAAACAAACCTGACAGGGAGTAAAGGTGTGCAACTAACAGTACAATTGTAAAGGACCCTTACACCATTTTAACTGAGGGAAGTAAAACAGGTCTCAAATCAACTTTCTACTTTCTAGCACGATAATTTACAGAAACTGAGCCTCCACCGGCTTTATATATATATGATCTTCCACAGTTACTCCAAGAATACAGTACTGAACACAGTAAGGACTGTAAATATTTCAGAAAGAAGGAGAGCAGTTCCCTAAAGTCTGGTGGTCTTCCACTGCACAAAGACACCTTCTTTTTTATCCGAATCATATTGGAGGAGTTGGGTGAAACTTTGCTGTAGTTACTCAAACATTTAAGAATGTTATGGATGTGCCCTCACATAGTCTGTCATGAACTCCTTCTCTTCAGCTTTCCTCTTCTTGCCGTTGCTGAGGTAGTCTGTTGGACGACTCTTATCCCCGTTGGACAGGGAGCTCTGCGGATAGAGGGGTTAAATCAGGGAACCAGGGCAAAGCGGCAAAAAGAGAAAGAATTGGTACACGTGAGGATAAAGCATGGAGAGGGGAAATTAGAGAGAGGAGGAGATGAAGGGAGGAAGTACAGAGGAGTAGAGGAAAAGGCGTGAGGGTGGAAATGCAGGAAGAGGGTGATAATGAGGTGAGGGGGAGTGCATAAATCATGTCAGGCTTATGAGCTGCAGAGATGAATGTGAAAGAATATCAGGATGCATCGACTGGCCGATCCACAGAGGGAAGCAGCTGGAGGCAGAGTTTTCCTAAAGGCAGTGAAGAAGACCGGAGAGGCTGGAGAGAGCTCAAATCAAAGCTGAAAACAAATGTGTGCACATTGTGGAATAACATCTAGCCAAATTTTTATTTATTATTTTTATCTTGATTTTATCTCATCTTATTTTCATCTATTTTTTATTCACCTGTACAGTACCTTGATTGCCTTTTGTTTGTATAATTAAATAAAATAATAATTCAAGAGGAATTGCTCAAAGTTTTAAGGCACTGTTAAACATACAAATGTACGCTTTTGGTTTTTGACCTAATTTGACTAGTTTTTAAATAATTTTACTCTGATTTTTACAGATTCTTTTGATCAACTTTTGTTTCTTTAAACAAAACTGAACCTTTGAAGCTGCTTAGCTTAGCATTTAACTGCTCAACCATGCAAAAGGGATTCTGTATACAAAGATAGAAATGTAAGAAAGTCTGTTTTAATAGCTACAATTAATGCGCTAAGGAAAAAGACAAAATTGATATTGAAATAATTGGATGATCATAAATGCTTATTCAGATGGACTAAAATAGTCCCTGTAGTTCCTGAAAAAAATCTTTTAACGAAAAGAAAAAGAAAGTCATTTACCACTCCATCCCCACTTTGGTGGGGGCAGCATCATGCTGGGAGGTTATTTTTCTTCAGCAGGGACAGAGAAGCTGGACAGAGTTGATGGGAAGAAGGGTGAAACTAGATACAGGGATCTAAATTAAGAAAAATAGTCAGAGGCTGCAAAGGACTTTGGGCTGGGGTGCAGATTAATTTTTTTTCCTCAGGGCGACAACTCTAACCCAACTGCCAGAGCTGGAATAAAATGGTTTAGATAAAAGTATGTTTATTTGTTAGAATGGCCTAGTCAAAATCTAGAGCTAAATCAGATTGTGGATCTGTGGCAACCTGAAAATTGATGTTCAGACATTTGCTGCATTCTTTTTGAAGAAGCTTCAGCTATTTCGTTAAGAAGAATGAGCCAGCTAAGCTGGTAGAGACATTTCCCAAAAGACAAAAGGCTGCTGTAATTGGAGGAAAAAGTGGTTCTGACTCAGGGGGGCTAAAAAAGTAGAAAATTATACACCATCCTTTCGCTATCTAATTATTCCAACAATTGTGCTCAGCTTTGTGTTATATGACATAAAATCCTAATAAAATGCACTGAATTTGTAGTTGCAATGTGACAAAATGTGGAAAGGTTCATGGTTAGGTCACTGATTTTCAGATTAAGTCTGTAGATCTGCACTTGTGCCCTTTAGTTTGACATTTCTAAAGATATAACCAGGCATAATTTGTGGAAAGAGATTTCTCATCCAGATTTGGATCTCCACAATGAAAGACGGGGGAACAAAAAGGTGGGCAAGTATGATGTGCTTGATATAAGTGATCAATAGTGAGGTGATGTATAATTTGAACTCACTGGTCCGGGTTCCCGGTCTGTCGAGTCGAAGATAAATGTCCAACACATTTAGGAAGCGTGCAGCAAGGGCAAGGACAAAGAAATACACATAATCACAAAGTTATTCACCGTAACGCCATACAATGATGACAATGTGAAGAAGTATCCCTGAGGAGTATTATTACCAGCTACTATGTCTATGTCCTGACAAAGCTCCAAAGGAAAAATCAATCTTCAGAATCCGACACGCCAGCATTTAATGCTTACTTTCCTTCTACATCAGCATTGTGTTTTTCTTCAAAAATACTGTCTGACTGATGCCTGAACACTGAACTCATCCACACACTAAGCTCCGCAAAACAAGAATGAAAGAATGTATCGCGTCATTTGAACCTCACCTCTGTGGTGCTCTGCTGCAGCAGCCGAGGCTGCCGCCGCCGCCGCCGCCTCAAGGTGCGCCCTTTCATCTTTGGCAGCAAGTTGGGCCCCCAAAGCCCCGGACAGGGCGAGCAGGCCGGACCCTCCGCCGAGCGCCAGGCTTGGGTGGGGCAGTCCTGATGGGTGTGGGCCGACTGGCAAACCCTGGGCATGCTGGGAGAGGTGCTGAGCCTGAAGCTGCTGCTGTAGACGGGAACATAAATACAAGCCCAGAGAGCAAGAGAAAGAAAAGAGGAAAGAAACTTGGGTGATTTACAAGGAGTGAAGGAAGTGGTTTCACTGGAAGTAATTAAGAAGAAAAGAAGGAAGAAGGAGGGGGGAACTAATTGCTGCGATGTGCACATATAGAAAAATGCCAAGGTCAATGCAGTGGCACAATTAAAAGCCCTGGGGTGAAAATTTGAATTAAAAACAAAATACTGATTTAAGCTTTGAAACAATAAAAATAAATGTTTCAATGTTTGCAAAAATACCAGCAAACATTTAAATTTGACTGTCATTTTGGGAGCATTCAAGTTTCTGGAACTGATGCTCGAATAAGATGTGAAATCAAATCTTAATATTTGATAAACGTAGTTTGAAAAAGAATAATGAGCTGATAAAGTCAGCACATTTTAGAAAGGCCAAAAAGACAGCTTAAGCTACAAAAAAGGAAAAGAAAAAGGAGGAAAAATAAAATATGGGAGTATAAGGTACACACGCTCTGAGGCAGAGGGGGGAGCCCACGTACCCCTATTGAAGCATTTAGCTCCCCCATGGTCACCTGTTTGGCGCGCTCCATGGCCTGGACCACCTGCTGCTGGTGCTGTGAAACAAACCATCAAGAAATCAATTTACTATCATACTGCTAACATTTAATTTAAAAACTGTTGCATCTATACAAGTTAAAATATTACCAAATGATATTTTATTTCAGAAGTCCAATTCACAACTTTTAATGGTTTCAGCCTTTAATTTGTTACATTTGATTATTATGGCTTACAGTGTAATTAAAACCCAAAATGCAGTTTCTAGGAAAAATATCATGACACCCAACCAATTAAAAACTGAGATTTTAATACAGAAAACCTATGACCATCTTATGTTCTACATAATCATGGAGACAGTTTACCCTCTACACAGAGGGTAAACCACAAACCGTCAAGCTGGCTGCTCACAGAGACCATTAAGCAGGCATATTTATGGAAAGTTAGGTGGAAGGAAAAAAAATGGCAACTGGGATACCCATTTGAAGGATTGTGAAGCAAAGCACATGCAAGAGTTAGGGGTAGATTCACAAGGTGTGGACAGAAGCTGGAGTCCGTTCTTCAGCAATGCATTCATGCAAAAAGGACCCCCAACCATGTATTGTGCACATATATTGTACAGTACATGGATTTACTTAGGTGTAGACCAACCTTTCTGTACAAAAAACCCTTTTTAATGCTCTTAAGTATAATTCTAATTCTGTGTGAAAATAAAATGTATTTGCTTTAAACCATAATCTTCAAAATCAACAGAAACAAATGTTGGAAATGCATACTGAATTCCTGAACCTTCAAATTTATTGAGATGCGCCTCTATGAGCAGAGGACATCTTGGACAATTTGTGTAGACTGAAAAACTTTGATTAGCATCTTTTTTTGGAAAAATATTGCTCTTTATTCTTATTGAATGTATGCAGCCCTTCGTGCTGTCCATCTGCAGCTCTGTGTGTGAGAGATATATTGATAAATGTGTGCATGGACACTTGTTCTGTGTGGGTTCCTGTCACAAAGTAGAGAGAGAACTGAAGACAGAGAGTGTGTGCGTGTGTCCCACCTCCTGCGACAGGAAGGGGATGAGCTGAGCACAGATCACGTTCAACCGCTTGGCAATCTCTGTCTGAAAGAGGGGAGAAAATAAAAATATACTGTCACATTGATGAATAAACACACAAACAATCACACCGCCAAGATTGAGCATGAACACAAAGAAAACAAACACACTTGTGAAGGTTATACGTACACACACAGTTTTGGGCTGCTTCTTCCAGGGGCAGAGTGGTAAATATTTCAGCTGCTTACATCTGGTCCATGCAAATGGAAACTCTGCCAGAGAGTTTGGCTAAAATATTCATGGACAGCATCTGCTGTGGCCGCAACCGGCCCACACAGTTTGTGTTTGTGCGTGTGTGCAAAGACAAGAAAAAACACAACAAACCCCATCTTGTGTGTGTGGTGTATCTTTGCATGTCTGTTTTGTCTGTGTGTGTTTGTATTTGGTTTTGTGAGTGTGTGTTCCCTGTTGGCGGGGGGGGGATCGCTAGTACGTGCCGTGGGTGTGTGCCTGCCTGGATACGCTTTAATACCCCGCCAACAGCAAACTTTTCCTCCATCTTCTCTCAATCAGCTCCATTTAATCGCTCTTTCCATCCATTCTTTCTTACCATTAGGACGGTAATCAGTATGACGTGCACTGTGCTGTTATTTCTAACGCACACAAACATGTTCGTGGCTGGTCCAACAAGGCCATTAGGGCCAGTAATGACATGCATGCAGAGCTCATGACAGCATCATTATGGCTGCAGGCTGTTTATCTTGTTGACAGTTACACTTTGAAGTGTGTGTTTGTGTGTAGAAGAATGCACGTGCATGTCAGGATCTTTGTGTGCATGCGCATTTCCACCTCCACACAAACACACAATCATTCCCCCTCTCTCTTAAGTGATTTATTGATGCTGGACTGAACTTCCACCTGTCTTTTTTCCTTAGGCTTCCTCTCTCGTTTCTCTGACTAGCCTCATCTCTCCCCATTCCACTCCCAACCCTTGCCCTCCTTCCCTCTATCCTCTGAATCCATCACCCCAACCCATCACCCCCACCCCCAGGGAGACACAATGATTTCTTGTTAGAGAACTTCAGCTACTAAATGACATCTTCTGGAGAGAGGGAGAAAAGGAGAGAATATGAGCAATCTACAGGAGGAGAATAAGAGGGTAGGATGAAATGGGAGAGGGGAAATGAAAAGAGGGGGCGGAGAAGAAAAAAAAAAAGGAGGAAAAAGGGCACACTGGGTTGAGGAAATGACTGCCGATACAGGACGGATACAGGATGGAGGGAAGAAATTGAGAAATAAGAAACAGAAGGAAGACAAAGGAGGGAAAGAAATTGAGCCTTGGTGGAGATGGGAAGAGGGGTAGGGCGGCCGCGCGTCAAAACCGGAGTGATTAAGATGGCGAAATGAAGAAAGGGAGTGGAGAAATATAGAGAGTAGACAGCAGGAAGGCAGTGACCTGATTTAAAGTGAAATTCAGCATGGACTGAGTGTCTACGAAGGAGGCCAGGGTGGAGGAGGGGACGCAGACACATAGGAGACGGAGAAAGAATAATCAATGGAGAGGAGGAGAGACATACACAGTGTAAATAAAAAAAAGAGATTAAGAGATAATAGTATTAAAAAACAGTGGAAGAAAAAAAGAGCAGTGTAGGAATGAGAGGGATGGGGGGATGGAGTGAGGGAGGGAGAAACAAACAGGGATTAATGATGGGCAGGAGGGAAGGGCAGAGCGCTCATCTATCTGAGAGGTGGAGAAATGAATTCTGTTTGTGGATCTTATTAACGCCTCCACAGCACAAACATCGCTAGAAGTCCATCAGAAGATTGAAATTAGCAGTGGGAAAAGAAAAAAAAACTTTTTTTGGAAACAAGAGTTACATGGAGCTGAGAAGAACGTTCGGTCAAAGGATGCAGGAAGCAAGAAAGTAACAAACCTTTAGGATAAACAGAACAAAGCAAAGAGCAGCAGACCGGGAGTTGACTCACCTGTTTGTGCATTTCAATGTTAAGGCCGTAGGACATTTCATAATACTGAAACAAAAGAAAAGGAACAGTATATAATCACAGATTAATTGCAAAGAAAGAATATGACAAACATTTATATAGGTCTGCTACTATGTTTGTTGCAGAAAAAAACAGATGCCTCCAGTCTAACCTTTCTGGTTACATATGGCATAAAAGTTAAAATAAATTGGCTATCAAACCAAGATTATCTCCTACTGCCCAACGCTTAGATAAAAAAGCCCAAACTTAACAATGAGTCCTAAACATACTCGTATGCTGTTGCAGAAAAACAAATTCCCATCAAAATACTCAGAAACATCTAGATTCACAATCATCATTGCAATATAAATGTGTATCAGATCCCTGTTTTTCACATATCAAATTAACTTGTAGCTATGTCACTCAGACGAAGGTCAGCCGACTAGCAAAACAGGACATCAACAGGTCTGCTGATGTTTCTGCAACATTGGCAGACTCTACTATAATTACCAAGTTACTCTAACAACAAGGCAGAGATCCAAGTTGCTTTTTGTGATGTTTTACAAAGAGAGATTTTAAGTCTGTCTAAAATTATTAGCTCCAAAAACGCTTCAAATGGAACTATAGAAGAAATGTATAGTTTTTAATTGTCCATCTTCATACCCTTGCTGCCAGCGTGGTCCAACGGCAGTTCAACCATGTGCACTCTGAAGTGCCGCATGTCCCTAAAAGCACACAGCTATTAATTTTACCTCGACTGCCGAAAAGTCAGAGGCACTGAAACAACTCCGAGATACATTAACCAAAGCCACATGAAGGGAAATTGTCGCTGGACGAACTACAGCA
Source organism: Crenichthys baileyi (assembly GCA_036173005.1). Taxonomy (NCBI): domain Eukaryota; kingdom Metazoa; phylum Chordata; class Actinopteri; order Cyprinodontiformes; family Goodeidae; genus Crenichthys; species Crenichthys baileyi. The sequence goes on along the minus strand of JAHHUM010001780.1, from coordinate 220,259 downwards.
ATAATCAGTTCTAATGTGAGCTGTTTGACCACTGGTTTTATCTTAAAGCACAAGGAGCTGCGAGACACGCAGGATGAGATGAATGCCACGGAGACAGCTGAGGATGCCTCTCTTCCCTTTAGAGATGGACAAAAAGGAGAACATTTTAAAGTCGGATGCCTTGAAAAGTGACAGGCTGACATTTGCTTTTCAGTGTGGCTGGTAGTGGGGAGAGGAGATTGGCAGTCAAGCAGCCAAAACAGGCTGGCAGGCTGGAAGAGGAGATGCAGGGGTCCTCTGTCTCCAGATATCTTTCCTGGCAGTTAGCATCCATATGTGTGTGAGTGCAGGTTTGTGTGTTTGTGTTTCGAGCGCAAGTCTACAACTGTGTGGGCGTGTGCACCTACAGTATGTGCTTTGCGTGCTTTGGTGTGAGTATGTTTTAAACCGAGCCATGTGAGCACACACTCCTCTGTCTCTGTGTGTTTGCCTCTAAGCCTCTATAAAAGATGCCTTCCCTGGCAGCTCCGCCTACTAGCTCTTTGCCAAGTTTTGCCTGTTGCTTAGCAACATCCAAACTACCCCAAATCATCAGCCGGCAAAGAAGAGCCGATGCCAGCTACCATCTCCTCCCCCTCACAAGTTTAGATTCTGTGCCAAGATCCCACATAGCTGTTTTTTTGGAACAGCAGGTTCTGGGCAGCTCACACTCCGTCAGCTGAGCTGGTTCCTGGCTCTGATCACAGGTAAATCGAGACTGGGGGGTAAGGGGCTTCTTTGTTTATCCAGAAAAATAATCTGCTGGCTGAGTACATGTCAGATTTTTTTCAGACTTTTGAGCCATTTCACCCTACGATTTAATGACATTGTCCTGGAAAACATATCAGCTCTATAATTAGCTCTAGGCCCAATTGTAGCAATGATGCAAATCAACCCTAGTGATAAAATAAATAATCTAAAACATAGTAAACAGAAATAGAGTAAAAATAACAAAAAATGTGAAATTGTGTTATATTCTGGTATAATTAGGTAAACATCACCGTTATTAAAGTGCAATGTAATTAAGGATAGACACCTGTAGCCGTTTATTGCTTTATTGGAGTACTTTGAAAAAAAAAAAAATCAACAGAAGGGCTTTTTTTTTTGATTTCCAATATTCAAAAATAGGAATGTTATTGCTTTACCGCTTCTAAAAACTGGGCTGCAAACCTCATGTGAGACATGCATGAACACAATGAAACTGGCTTGTTTAAAACTTCGTACGGTTCTGTTGCCATTGCTCCAGTGCTGTGGTTCCCAGCCTCTTTTTCGTACAGTAGTAAGATTAACACACTTTGAGCAACTAATCCATGCTGACATCACAGATCACTTGGCACCCAAGACCAAACTGTGATGATATTATGGTTCTAAATGTGTGTGATGACTCGCGATGACACTAGGGCTGCACAATGAAAAGGAAAACATGACATTTTTATACTATTGAGTATTGCTATGATGAGATTCATTGCGATGAACCAACATTTTCCTCATTGCTCTTTTTAAAAAAATCATTATGATCTCTGGACTGCTCTCCTAAAAAAACTTTACATTCTTGATCACAAATATCTATAATATGGGGGTGACATACAGGACAGTGAAATTCCTTGGATGAAATTACTATTGGCAGGAAGAGTTATAATGAATGGCTGCTACATAAACAAGTGTGGGCATCTTAAGTTAAATATATTGGTAACTGATGGTATTTGGTTGATTTGATAATCTTTAAAAAGAGACTTGTAAGCCCAGTTGAGCCCGGTTCAGTTCATTATGTTAAGTATTAACACTGAGTCCGTTAGAACAAATATAATGAATGCAGAAGCAGAGTTGGAATTCAGCTACATTTCCCTTAATGGACTCCTAAAAATGTCTCCTTATCATGTGCATTGCATTGATATTAAGCACTTCAACTATTCTCAGCAGATAAACGAATCAACATACAAAATGTACTTCGATGCACTTTTTATAGTATTAAAAAAAGATATTAGTTATTGGTTTTGATTCATAGATGGGGGTAATCTTTTCATATCAACCTGTAGTACCAGTGTCTCTTGTGTGCTGTAGTCCTTCCAGCTAAAAGGGGTCAAAATCTGAACTGACATGTCAGACCTGGTGCTTCTGTTCTCTTGATTGATCAGAAGCTTAAAAGTTTGGAAACATTGTTAACAACAGAGTATGGCATTCAAGCGATTGTGATTCAATACAATGTGCAGCTTTAGATGGGACTATTTCTAACAGCCCTCCATTTTCAAAAGGCCTAAAACTATCAAAAGATGGATTCCATTAATTCCCTAATAAACAGTATTTGCAATAATCTCTTGAAAAGATGTAAAGTCTCTCTAAAGGTGGGCTCATAACTTTTACTTGAAACTGATGACTATTATGAGCAGACACATAAAATAAATATTTGCGTGTGCTGGCATTATCCTGTTTGAAATTTCAATGTTATTTTTGTGAGTGTTGTATGGCAGCTGTAAGCAGATGAAAGGGATTTATGCGACTTGGCACTGCATTTGCTTTTGGAAGAGGCATTTGCATTAGTGCGTCTCACCATAACGTAGTGTCTTTGGATCTCGGTCTTCTCCGTGGCCAGTTTCTCACACTCCAGTTTCAAACTGCAACAGGGGAGAACAGAAAACAAACCGTTTGGCATATCATCCTCCAAATAAAAATACACAATGCAATTAGCAACATAACAAATTACTCCTTCAACACTATTCTCATCCCCTCCCCTTTCCACTTCTGTCCCTTCATCACTCACTGGGGAGGAGGGAGCAGGGTGACTCAAGTGCTGACAGCCCATTATCACCTCAGAGCAGAGCAGAAATAGACAAAGTCACGCTTGGAGCCTGAAACCCAGCCAAGACTGCAGGGAGGTACATCCAAGGTGTCTCTTCCCTCTCCTTGGACTTCCTCTCTCTCTCTCTGTCTCTCTGGACAACTTTCAGAACATCCATGGACCTTCTTTCTCACTGGTCTACTTTCCTAATCATCTGCAAACCTTTCTCTCTTTGTGTCTGTCCATTTGCTCCTCAATTTTTAATCAAGATGCAGCTTTAGCTTTAGGTGGTGTGAAAAATCAAATAAGAGACAAATCTGTCCATTCTCTTACCCTTGCCCCCATACCTTTCCTTGCTGTCCTACAAAAACTGGATATATTTTGAGTGTTTTCAGGTCCAGAACTATACATTCATCTCTTTCCCTTTCCTGCCTCCTTTACAACAGGAATTAAATTTCTCTGCTGCACCCCGACTCTTAGCTCCCTCCAAGCAAGCAAGTACATTTGGGCCCTTGGCAGTTGACACCAACTTGTCTGCAGGTAGCAGATCGATTGATTAGATGGGGATGAGTGGTGGTGGGGGGGGTTAAGGGGTGGTTGTTGTTGTGGTGAAGTGAGACACTGGAGGTTGGTGGAAGGAGGGTTGTTTGGTGGGAGAAAATTAGAATATGATTAATACCGCAACATTACCCAAGCCGCAACAGGTAATAGCGTCCCCGTCCGCTCCCTTCCTCCAGTGCCGCGTGCACACGCGATCATAATTGACTCATTTATCATTGCCAGCCAGTTGAGCAGACAAGGGAGGTGAGGGAGAGAAGCAGGACGAGAAGTAAGGAGGAGGTGGTGGAAGAAATGTAGCGAGGATTAAACCCCACACCCACTCTCGAGATTTTATTACAGTGGAATTGGTTCTCGGCAGGATTCGCTCACAGTTGGGCTGAGAAGTGGTGCAACTGTTTGTGTAGAGCTACCAGTTTTACTTTTATCACATTAATGCTGGAAAAGCTTTGAATAGTGCCCCAACTACCCACACCCGTCGTGCATTGCTCTACATTTAAAAGGGTGCAGTTAATAGATGTATTTGGGATGACAATTTACTGATGTTACACATTTTTTAGTACACCTTTAATTTTTTCACTAATAAATTTCATCCAAAATAAAAATCTTAATATATTTTTTTAAAGCAAATAAAAATAAAAGAAATACATATAAAGAGATGCACCAAGGAAGGACCCGACGACTATCATCTGCCAGTTCCTGAACTTGCTCAACCTTCACTGCTGACCAGTCATTGAATTTCCAATCAGTGAACACTGACAGATTACATTAATGACAACATTATTTGGAGTGAATGGTATTACAGAGTTAACAAGTACAAACAAGCAATTTTCCTGCATCAGTGAGGTGATTAAAATTACTGACCACTTAGGCTAAAATACATTTCTAATTCTACATATTGATGTTAGCATTAATATTAGTCGTAATATTTTTGATTGTTCCATTACCGGCACACTCAGAATATCTGCCAAGCGCAAACACACAATGCACCCTGCATTCAGATGTTTTTACAAGTCGAGAGGATACTCTAGGCTGTTTTGATTCATTTTAAAAAGTAAAGGTCTGCTATATTAAGCTTTTCGATAAATCCCTGTATTTTAGACGGTTCTGCCAAGTAAAGCAACCCTGAATTCAATGGTGATAGTACAACAATTCTGACCAGCTGGTAACATGTTAGACAAAACAGATGATTCTGAACGGCGCAAACGTCCAGCTTGGTTAGCAGAGGTCACTAGGCAGCTAATAGCTGAAGGAGAGGACTGTTTTGTAGCTTCCCTCTAGATGTAGTTAGGGCAAAATTACTCCAAATAGCCTTGCTTGTGCAGTTATAAAGTTATAAATACAAGATATATCTACATTCAACACCTGGCAGTGTATGTACCTTCACTGCCCTCTTCTTGTTTTTCTGTAGCAACATACCTGAGAACATGAATGTGATGGACAATCAAAAAAATGCGGTCACTGAATATGGTTTTAATGGTAATATTTTGTACTACTATTACTACTACTAATAATAATAATTAAACCTGATGATTTCATCCATGATATGTAAAAACTAGTTTATGAAGCTAAAGGAAAAGTGCTTTAGAGATGATCGCTGAAACAACACTTTATATTACCCACACCTAGACCAAACAAATCACAGCAAGGATGCTCTGTTTTATCATTCTGTCTGGTATGGAAGCAGCTGGATTTGGAAATGCTGGCAGCATGTTTTTGGAAATCTCACATATACAGTAAGGATCTACACTACTGGTGAAAAGTTTTAGATACACTTTCTTACTTAATGTATCTCTTTATTTTCATGACCTTTTAAATTGTAGATAAGGCAATAAAGCTATGAATGAACACACATGGAATTATGTAGTAAGCAAAAAGTGTAAAATAACTAAACATTTTTATATTTTAGATTATGACAAAATAGCCACCCTTTGCTTTGATGACTGCTTTGCTGCTGAAAGTCACTAATGATATTCTTATGGCCTCAGATAATGATACTGACTTGTCCTGTTAGATCTCAGTGCTGCATTTGATACAGTCGATCACAATATTCAAAGGCTGGAATGTGCTGTAGGGATCAGGGGAACAGCGCTAGGCTGGTTTAAAGCTTATCTGTCTGACAGATTCCAGTTTGTTCATGTAAATGATAAATCATCTTTAAGCTCCAGGGTTAATTGTGGAGTACCACAGGGTTCAGTACTTGGGCCAATTCTCTTTACTATATATATTCTTCCAATAGGTCAAATTATCAGGCAGCATAGAATAAATTTTCACTGTTACGCTGATGATACTCAGCTTTACTTATCCATGAATCCCGATGAGCCCAACCAGTTAGATAGACTACAAGCATGTCTTAAGGACATAAAAAGGACAAAAGGACAAAAACTTGGATGACTTTAAATTTTCTGCTTCTAAATTCAAACAAGACAGAAGTTGTCGTCTTTAAAAAAGAAACTGCTTAGTCAATCACTTAACCTGTACGGCATTAAATTGACCTCCGGTAATAAAGTAAAAAACCTTGGTGTTATTTTTGACCAGGATATGTCATTTAAATCCCATATTAAACAGGTTTCTAGGATTTCCTTCTTTCATCTCCGGAACATTGCCAAAATTAGAATTATCCTATCCAGGAGTGACGCTGAAAAACTAGTCCATGCATTTGTTACTTCAAGGCAGGACTATTGTAATTCTTTACTATCAGGATGTCCACAAAATGCAGTTAAAAGCCTTCAGCTGATTCAAAATGCTGCAGCAAGAGTTCTGATGAAAATTAAAAAGAGAGATCATATTTATCCTATTTTCGCTTCCCTTCATTGGCTCCCTGTTAAATCCAGAATAGAATTTAAAATTCTCCTCCTCACATATAAAGCCCTTAATGATCTAGCTCCATCATACATCAGAGATCTGATTGTTCCATACATTCCTAACAGGGCACTTCGTTCTCAGACTGCAGGTTTACTGGTGGTTCCTAGAGTCTCTAGAAGTAGAATGGGAGGCAGATCCTTTAGTTATCAGGATCCTCTCCTGTGGAACCAGCTCCCAGTTTTAGTCCATGAGGCGGACACCCTGTCTACTTTTAAGGCTAGGCTTAAAACTTTCCTGTTTGATAAAGCTTATAGTTAGAGTGGCTTAGGTTATCCTGAGCTATCTCTGTAGTTATGCTGCTATAGGCTTAGGCTACTGGAGGACATAATGACCACTTTCACTCTGTTCGCTACATTCCCACACTACTCTCCAATTTTGCATTATTTGCTGTTATTTCAGCTTTTAACTTTGTTCTCTCTCTCGTCCCGTTCTAGAAGCTACACCTGGCCTGACTCTGTGTCTACCTGTGACACCTTTCTGGAGGGAGGATCGTCCAAGCTTCTGCTGGCAACAACTTAATGCTCACCCTCTACCAATGATCCACATGGCCCTGTCTTTTAGTGTTTAACCCTGTCTCTCTCCTAGACATGACGATTGACTGAGCTTTGACTGTAACTAATTATATGTGCTCTCTTTCAGACTCTAACCTTGAAAACTGGCTCAGAGTTTATATGTTCTTTCTTTCTAGGTGAAACGACTAAAGGAGCTACATCCATTAACATTAACTTTTCCTTCACATAGAAAGTACTCCTGGATCAGTGCTGCTTTGTTCTCTTTGTGTCTCTGCTCTGTTCTCTCTAACCGCCAGTTGGTCGTGGCAGATGGCTGCTCACACTGAGCCTGGTTCTGCTGGAGGTTTCTTCCTGTTAAAAGGGAGTTTTTCCTCTCCACTGTTGCTACATGCATGCTCAGTATGAGGGATTGTTGCAAAGTCAACGCCAGTGACTGTCCACTGTCTCTACATGTTCATCCGGGAGGAGTGACTGCTACAAATCTCTGACTCGATGCAATCTGCTGGGTTTCCTTAGACAGAAAACTTTTCATCCAATTTGAATAAATAACTGAATCTGACTCCACTGTTCAATGGTTAGGATTAATTGGAATGTATGTACCTGACTTTTGTGAAGTGCCTTGAGACTACATGTGTTGTGAATTGGCGCTATATAAATAAACTGAATTGAATTGAATTTGCTATTTTGGCATTCTCTCAATGAGCTTCATCAGGTGGTCACCTGAAATGGTTTTCCAGAGTCTTGAAAGAACTTCCCAGAGGTTCATTCAGAGACGGCCAAAGGTTGATATTTTAGTCATCATAGCAAACGGTGGCTGCTTTAAGGAACCTAAAATATCAAACATATTTAAAAGTTCTTTTACAAATTTTTGTTTGCTACAAAACTGCAAAAGTGTTCATTCACTGTTTTGATGCCTTCAGTGAGAATCTATGTAGTACAAGGTATATGGTCATAAACATAAAGAAAATCATTAAATTAGAAAGGTGTTCTAAAACTTTTGACTGGTAGTGTACATTCTCAAGAACATGCACATACACAGAGGCTGCCATTTTCTTTGTAATGCTAGCTGCATTAATTGCTAATATAAAAGGTGCTGAAGCCACTTTTAAATGTCAAAACCACTTGATTCAGCAAGTTTAGTTTCTGGCTAATAAATCTCAACATGGGTCCTATAAAAATAATGCCTCTTTACAACTGTGAAACCTTTCTTTGGCACATGACAACAGATTGAAAAAAGCTGCACAGCTAATGTATGGACATCCACCCACAGACTGACAGCTCCTCTGCTTACAAAAAGACCTGCAGGTTGCACCAAGAAAGCAATAACCTTTCCTCACAAAATGGACTTCAAGGAATGGAATTACAGTGTGAGTGTGTAACCATTATGCGACGGTGGGAGCACAAAGGAGTTTGATGGGGGGAGTAAATGAGGGAGAGAGGGGAGGAGAGAGGCAAGTAGGAAGTAGGCATTTCTTGTTGGAATGATTGCCTGTAATAATTAGTCTTTGGCAGAGCACCGTTCACTGAGAGGAGGGAGAGAAGTTCCAGAGGACAGACAAAGACAGTGAATAGGGAAGGAAACTAGAGTGAATGAGCGAGCAGGAGGAAGACACAAGAGCAGATATGACATGAGCGAGTGCGTGTGAGTGTGTGTGTGTGCGCGCTATAGTGAGCTTGGATCCTCCAATCTTTCACTGGCGGTGACAGGAGATAAGATGATCAGCTGAATGTGCTACAAATCTGCAGTCTGCCAGCCTTTGGACAGCTCTGTTAGTATAGCACAGCGACCACACACACACACACACACAAACACACGGGAGCATCAACACATGCACATGGATGAGCACACAAAGGTACAGGCAGCGTATATACACAAGCACATAGAAACTGTGCAAACATTAGCATATATTTAGTATATAGAGAAAGACACACTCACACAGACCTGCTAAATAAACAGCAGAAAACACCCACATGCAATAATGATAGCCTGCAGACAGAAGCATCTAATTCTGCTCCTTGTAGAAATTTAGACAATTTTCTCAGTTGCAGCATTTGAAACGGTGCATTTGGTAGAAATATATCCAGTGCCAAAGTTCAAAAGAATATTGATTTTATTTACAAAAATGGTTTTTCTGTGTGAACAATAATGTTTGTCAGGCCTAAATAATTAGAGACTGCAGAGAAAGACAGGGGCGTGAAGGTAGTGTTGAAAGTCAGGACCACCTAACCCAAGACCAGGGCATACCGAGACATGACGAGGACTCTTTTAGATCATTTTCAAGACCTGGTTGCACTGTTGTACTTAACTTTTGAGTCAGGTGCACTGCCACAACATATTGATGAAACCAAACTTGTACGTCAGCAGACCCTCAACTAATCCTCTCAACTGGTCTTGTGAGAAAAAAACAGCACAAACTTCCAGTCCAGCACATTAGAGAGCAAAACAAGACAGAGTAAAAGGCCGAAGAGGTTTCACTCTGAAGATGTTTCAAACATAATTAAAATATAAAACATTCCTTCTTGAGGGGTTGCTGCAAAGTCAACGCCAGTGACTGTCCACTGTCTCTACATGTTCATCCAGGAGGAGTGAATGCTGCAAGTCACCGACTGGATGCAATCTGCTGGGTTTCCTTAGATAGAAAAACTTTTTATCCAATTTGAATAAATAACAGAATCTGACTGTACTGTTCATTAATTAAGATTAATTGGAATGTATGTACCTGACTTTTGTGAAGTGCCTTGAGACGACATGTGTTGTGAATTGGCGCTATATAAATAAACTGAATTGAAACTGAATTGAATTCTTGGGCTGCATGGTGGTGCGATTATTATCACTTCCTCCCATCCAAATAGTCATAGAGTTGAAGTCCCCGCAGGTGCTTTTCTGTATGGAGCTTGCACGTTTTCCTTGTGCAGGTTTTCTCCAGGTACTCTTTTTCTTCCGGAAATCAAAAGAAAAAAAAAAGCTAAGTCAATTAAAACTTCCCTTAAGTAAGGCTGGTATGAATGGGGGTTTGCCTCCTTTGTCAAATGTTTCGGCCCTGTGACCTTGCTTAAACCTTGATTAAAAATGCCAAAGTTTCACAGTATAAGAGTATTTACACAATGATTTTAAACAAAAGTGTATATCATTTAAAAATAGAAAAGCAGTAATTATTCCTACTCCCACTTAAATATAATAATTGCAGGTCTGTTATTCATTACATTAATTTATTATTTTGTTTTTTTTATCATTTTGGGTAAAAATATAGGAATAACATCTGCTAAATTCAGTAACTGCAACAGCTCTTAAAAAGTAATACTGCAGACATCAAGCTTAGCTGGTTTGTTAGTTGTAATATTTGCTCACGTAGCCAACCTGCAATGTTCTGCTCAACACACATCCCTCCTTCCTTTGTTCATTAAAAGTGACAAGTGGCGCTCTTCTCGTTTTCACACCTGGACCAGAAGAATTTTTAAAAGACCATAATTGTCTCTCTTGTAAATGAGGTGAAAGTACTCTACGTTGCCATCCAGTGGCTCCAGGATGTTCTCTGGCATTACATCAAAATAACTTTTTAGCCTATAAACAATTTAGCGGGTGTGAAACTAACTTTTTTAAAACTTTGGTATACCTCGTTACCACCTGGCGGATGCCTAGTCCAGGATGTACCACATCTTTCACTCGCTTACCTGTGGAGATACACACTGGAGGCCTTTAATTCTCCAAAATGTGTGTGGGTCTCTCCGGGTACCCTGGGTTTCCCTCAGTCGAAAGCATAAATGCTGTGTAAACTGGCAGTGTAAACTGACATTGATCAACCTGTCCACTTGGCTGCAATAGCCTCATGTGAGTTGTTTACTACGAAAGGTTTCAGCCCTCAGCTTGTCCCTAAACAGGACAAAACATATGGAAACAATAGATGGAAAGGAGCTGAGTGTCAGTCCTATAATCTTTAGACAGAGATTGATCTTAAAACCTTGCACAATATAAGTATTTCTTAGTATTTCAACAGGCACCACATAATTGTGTATGAGTTTTTAGATGTTTTGATGGCACAATCTGTGCTTTTTGTGTACAAACTGGACTGCGGCTTCAGCACTAAAGAATCCCCAGATGTTAAGTATTAAAAGCTGGCAACAAATGTACAGTTAGCCAATTAAACACAGAAAAATAAAAAATGCGCTTTTTATCCAGTTTTAAAAAGGAGAAAAGACAATTAAAGAAGAATCTGTGGGTATTAAGAACAAAATGGCAAAACATGAGGTCTGGAGCTACAAATCTGTTTACTCAGGACTTGGCATGGACCGGTAAGAGATTCTAACAATATGTTAACCTTGAATAAAAACACTATGGGTTCTAAAACTAGATTATATACCATGATCTAATGGATTCATTAAAATCTGCTTGCCAGCCAGCCTGTAGCTTGCCAAATATAGTTTTAAAACAGAAGCCCCCTTTCAACACTTCAAGGTGGCATTAAGGCGTCATTTTTGGAATGATGCGGCGAAGGGGGTTTAAGTTATTTAGTTGACCTGCATCAGTTGACTTTTATAAGGGAAAGCTGGCTTTGCGGGTCGAGGAAGTGATGAAGTCATGACGGGGTTTATGCGACCAGCCCGCTGCAGGACTTGCAGCGTAAAGTAGATTCTACAATCATTTCTGACTGAACAAATAAGGAGAGATATAGAAAGTCGACCACTTGCACAGACAACACTAGGATCGCAACACTGAGTTCATCCACCACTATTGTTTGAAAAAGAGTACGGGGAGAGTTTAGAAAGATGTTACGTGTAGTGCTGACGTCCTGTGATGGCAGAGTCATTTCTGAGCTCACAGTTATTCGGAATATACATATAATTTATCAGTGACAGGTTGGTGGCAGCTCATCTGTGCGAGCTTATGACACATTTTATAAAAAAAACGCTAAAAAGAGGCTAGTGTTACCAAAGAGTGATGGTTGATGCTCCTTAAATTTCCATGAAATGACTGACTGTGGTTGTCATGACCAGAAATATTTAGAAACAACCAAAACAAAACAACTTCTTTTCAGCCAGCTGACCAGCAGAACACAGCAACATGTGGGGGATGGGATGCATGCTCCATACAGAGAGAGAAGTCTGGTCACCCCATCACATTAAAGAGGACCTTAAGAGTGCAGAAATAGGATGATGAGAAGATTCAGACATTTTGAAACCTTAACTTTTGATGACTCGGTATGATCGGTATCTGGCACATGCCTCGTCAAGACAACAAATTGTTTACTATTGGTCTGGTAAAATGATTGGAATCTGTTAAACAGTGCCTGTGTTTTTAATGTCAATGACAGTGTACCTGTATAACTTGGTAACTGCATCAATAATGGATCATTATAGTTTTATAATTTGTTCTTTCTTTTGTAATGCAGCTCTTAAGATGTGTTTTGAGCTCCTCTTTCTCAGGTCATCTTTGCAAAAGACAACTTGATCTCGATGAGACTTTGCTTCATTAAATAAAGCAGATAATCGAGCAGATAAATTAAACTGAATAATAAAAATTATTCAGCATATAAAAATAAAAAAAGGAAACTTTAAACTCTTTGAAGCGGGGATTGGCTTGTTTACGTCTTGATGTCAGTTAAGTTCAGTTACTTTTGAATTTATTAATTTTTTTATTTTTGCTTGCACTGATGAAAAATACCTTTGGTCATCAGTTAACATGATCTTAAAATGACAAAGTGCATCAGTAGTTACAGTTGCAGTATAGTATTTGGGCAGAGACGAGTGGAGGGGCTCTTTAGTGACGAGTGGCAACATATTAGAGGTAAGTGGAGAGCCTATCTGACTCTACAGAGCGCACACACAAAATAATGCTCACAGTCACCAAGAACAACCTGTTTGTGTGTTTGCAGAGACCGAAAATTACACTAATGAGAGCTCTGTCAGCAGCTCCTCCCGCTTCCCTTCAGTTTGCTGATTACAGCCTGTTTGGATAGTTAAAACACACAACCACACACATACCTCCTCATACAGGAGTAGCTGGCCCACCACTGACCCTTTAATTAATTAACTCTTCCCTGTCTTTAGCCTAGTTGGATATTTTCTTCCCCTCTCCGGAAAACAAAACAGAAATTTAGAATTTCACCCTCCGACATAAAGCTTACCACACACAGCCAGTTACAGACAAAAAACAAAGTTGCAACCCATCAAGAATGATCCTCCCGTCTCTCTCCTGCTGTCTAATACGACATCTATCAGAATACAAACACCTTCCCTGAAGCAAAAAAAACACACAACCAAGCACTGCCATTTCAGGACAATATCTATTTGTGTGTGGAGATAATTGGAGGAGTCTGAATACATGCATTAGACTGGAAGTGTGTCTGAATAGATCACTGCGTCTATTTGTGTGGGCATTGGGGTCATGTTTTGCCTGCGGGGTGAATTGTGTCAATGTGGGTCTGATTACATGAAGGTGCAGTCTGCAATCAGAGATGTGGCTCTGTGCTACAACCTGTTGGATTATACAAGGCTACGGCTAATCCTGCCAACTGCTGCTGGTCTTTTCCAAAACTGGAGCCAAACTGAACTCCATATAGTCATGGTCAGCTGGATAATATACATCCAACGGCTTCTCAGAGTTGCACTATTATTGAAAAAGTCGAGGGGTTTTATTGTGCCACTTGCCGTGTTAAATAATGGCTTTTTTTTTTTTTTACATAATGGATGTTTTATGACCTCTGAGCAGCATGTGGCCTGAGAGATGTTGGCATGCATGACTGGGCTACTGGGTGATTGAGCACACAAGCATAAAAGCTCCTCAATTTGCATCAAGTGACGCAATATAACCATAGCTGAGTCTTCCAGCATCTAATTAATGACCAGTAGAAAATTTGGCATAAACTTTAAAATCACTTAACGATCAAAAAAAGGAAACGTATTGATGAGGCAAAAAGATGCAATATCTGATCTTAGATACAGCTTTAGCCAAGCAGCACTGTTGGATGAAACAATTTAGTATTAATTGGGTGAAAATTAAAGTACAAGGTTCTAGAGATGCTCCAAGAAATCATCTAGTGCCCAGGATCGGATGATTTTCAGCCTGACCAGTGCCCATCGGTGACATATTTGATCAGTGAGTGCACCAAGTACAAGCAGGTAAAAAAATAAGCACAACACTCTTCATTGTTGAGGTTGTTACTGCATGTAGAGAAGTTAAAATGAGCCATTTTTGGTATTAGTGAGTTCAGGGACACATATAGGGAAGGCCTTTGGACCAAAGGATGGATGGGCAAAAGGATGGATGGGTGAAGGGACAAATGGATGAGAGGACTGATGGATAAAGGGGTGGATAAGTGAATGGATAAACAGATACAGATTTATGGACTTTTTGAAAAGTGAAGAAGTCAAAAACATCCTGTAATAATGAAATGTTGAAAAGACGTAATAACAATCCTCCCAATTGCATCAGTCACTTTTGTTGACCCTGTCTGGCTTTTTATATATCTGTGAAAATCAGAATCAGCAGGGCAGACCTAAAAGTCTAGTCTAAAACTAGAAATCGGTACTGGCCAGGAAAAACCTGACTGGTACACCTCCAACAGGCACAGTAGATTTTATGAGAGGACGGACTAGGTCCTAGTCTCTGGGTTTTGGGGAGTTTGACACTTGAGCTTGTGGAGAGCAGAGAAGAGAGAAAAATAAGAGCACACACAAACAAACAGATTTTTTTAAAACAGGACAACGGCAGCCATGGGGGATACAGGTTTTTTTTATGGACACCGGGTGGGTTCACAAAATAAGTTTGAAGTGGGATAGAAAGGGATTCTGGTCGCCTAAAATCAAAGCAGGACAAGAGGAAATAAGTCAGGGGGTGGGGACCCTGTAAAGATGTGCCAAGAAAACAGAGTGGAGGGCTGAAGCTACACAAGCAACCCAAATCCTCACATTCAAAAGCTGTCAGGGCACATTCCTGCACATCAAGTAACCATATAGTCGGTATATAGCTAAAACAAACACAGGGTTATGTGAAAGCAGGTGTGAGACCCAATAGTTTGTAGCAAAACCAGAAAGTACAACTTGAACCAACTTTTAGAATGGTATATTGATGCAAAGTCATCAAGCAACACAAATGCATGGAAATGTCTATCAAACAAGTTTTCTCCCCATCTGTATTTTTCCATTTTTGCTCACATTCCAGAGTTGCAATTCACATCCCACCTGCAAGGCGTACTGCACAAACACTCTTTTCCATTCAGCAAACCAAGGAAGCACAACAGTACAGTGGAAAAAGCATTCGACTTGCTACACACCAACCTGTGATACTGTGTCTGTAGGAACTGAAACTCCTCCTTGATGCGGTCCAGAGTTTCTGGATAGGTTAGTTTCAGCGACTGGGGAGTTCCTGAGGCTGCTGCTGCCGCCGCTGCAGCCGCCACCACTGAGGCTGAAGACCCCGGGGGTGCCTGAAGAGGCGCCTGAAAGTAAAACAAAAATCCAATTGATAGTCGTTAATGAGAACAGCGTGTGCATTTATAAGCGCAGGACAGTTGCCAAAAGGGGGCTATTGTTGGTGTCAGAACTCCAAATCCAAATCACAAGTGGCAATAAAACAGTCCCATTCAACTTTAAAAAAGAGCCAATATCTGCAACAAAAATTACTTTTAAACACCCACAGGAAGGCAGAAAACGATGTCTATGCTAATAATCAGCATGAGCGTGACAGTCTAATCTAGAAATGTTGTCATTTCCCAGAGAGGCAGACTTGGATAGGATGCATGTATGGACTTCCCCGCCAAACAAACAGACCTTGTTCATATCTCAAAATAGTGACGCAGAATGCCATTTATTTGTTTGGTTTGGGGGAGGGGTTTTGATAAACAAAGAAAAAAAGCACCTCATCACTGCTAAAGACCCAGCCCCCCAACCCCTGTAGATAATTTCTCTGCTCTGCAGGGTGCACAGCAATTAGGAACATACTACTGTAGGGGTAATGCTGCAAGACAGGCAGACAAAGAGCTGCGAGACAGTCTTAAGAGGGTGGCCGGGGCTGTCTGTCTGTCTGACTCTGTGTCATAATAAGGTGAGAGCAGAAGCAGACAGTTTCTGGGACAGCTGGCTCACAAGCTTCACGATGACATGTAACCCAGGTGGTGACGTTCATTTTTACTCAATGGATTCTATTTAGATTTATCTGACATTAATACAATGCTAAGAATCAAAAGGTATAATCAAGAAATTTCCTTCGTTTGGGATATTTTCCAAGAAATCCAAAAGTCTCTGTAAAGCTTATAGTGGACACCATTTAAACAACAGATTAAATGTAGCTATTGTGTCACTTCCGACATATTACATTAAAGAGTATTGCCAATGTGTTGAATAATGTGCACTGTCCAAATTAATTTCAAGACCAACAGCACTAACGATGCCAATTTTTTTTCAGATGTGCAGCATTTGATCACACATTTACAACCTGTATGTGGAGTAGACAACGCTACTTCTCAGCAGTTTCATTTCTTCAATTCAAGCAGACGAATACAGCGTCATTAAAACAGTCCAACTGAATTTTCTTCAACATGCATTCCTAGCTGGTAGTCATCTAGATTCATCTGGCTGCCAGGGGATTAGTTTCAAATATCCTCATCTTTTTGCAAACAAAAAGGAAATTAGAAAATACTCTGCATTTTATTCCAGTTTGTAGAGAAATTTAATTCCATATTTGTCAAACCAATACATGTAAAATATATTTATGTGCTTTGTTTCTCTTTAGCATTCATCTTCCATTGTTCCCACATATTACATTTGGTATTCATTCCTTAGAAGCAAGTGGATAAAAGTTCACAATAGCCTTTTAAAAGTATTCAGTAGACAAATTTAGCCTATGCAGGTTTTAAGGTATACCAGAGTTTTGACAAGTTCCAGTTTCTATTCAAACTGAATAGAAAACTATTCAAATTTTCTGCTTATTCTTCCTACGCTTTGGAGGCCTTTTAATAAAGAAAGTGTTTCATTGGCTTAAGCTTTTCCTCTTATATGGAGCCAAAAGTATTGCTGTGCAGGTCTTCAGAAACTTAATTGCTGCACACTTCCAGTCAGCTGGCTGAAAGAAGGCCAATCGGTTTTTGTCATACTTGTCAGACCTTTTTCTCAAACCTGTAGGTTAAGACAGGTCAGCACTTACTCTGCAAGAGCAGAGAAAAGGGTTCTTTCCCTCAAAGTGGAAGAGAAGTAGTATTAGCTTCTAACTGGCCAGGCCATTTTATACGTTTCAAGTGCAGAGCTCCTTGGAGGTCCTCGTAGGTCCCAGCCACTGCACTATTTGTCAGTTTAGTAAACACACCTACTTCAAATTTCTGACCAGTATTTGTTGGAAACGCTGGTATGACTGCACAATGCATGTGAACAGAACTTTTGATAATAGAGCTATACTATACTAAGACTTAGGTTGATTAGGCATAATATTTACGCCATTTGTAATATAAACACGCATTTTTGTTAAAAGAAAAATAGTAAGATGGGTTAACGTCTGGAAATTTCTCATTTCAGATGGAGTCAGACAAATACTGCTATTCTAAGAACGATTTTTGCCTCAGACTTGGTTTACAACAGTGATTACATGTGTTGGAGTAAGTGAGCTGGAGTACAACTCACTCATCATCCTGTGAACTAGACTTGTAGTCTCTTTACGGAATGGGAGGACTGTAAAACTATTAAAAAACAGTGTTCTGAATCTACATTTTGAACGCTCGTTGTCAAGGTTAAGCAGTAACCACGTTCTGAGGTGCCTGATGAATTACAATATAAACAACAAGGTGTAGCAGACAGAACAAAAAAGAGCATGTAGAGCATGTTTCTAAAGTTGCAAAAATGAAGTGCTTTAATTTTGAAGAGCTTTTTTGTAATGTCTATAACCTAACAGTGTGAAAAACAAAAAGGATTTGGTAAAATACTTTTTTTCTGTTCTCAAATGACTTGAAGTTATTAGAGTTTAGTTTAAGATATATCTGGCTTGGTCAATATTATGAAGTGGCAGCTGACACAAACAGATTATTGGGAGCCATTAATATCCTGAAGCCTGCAAGTGTCCCTGGTAAATAAATCAAACACAGCCTTTAATAGGAAAGAGGATAATCTTTCAGAATTCAAGTCTATGTCTTACATACTGGTTTATTTTCTCCGATAATTATGAGATAAAGATGATTCACAAGACATGAGTCTAAGACGGAGAGTCCAAGCAAGCTTTCAAGCCTTTGAACCATGATTCAGTTCGACTGGGTGAGGAATGCCGAAAAATGTCATGCCTTTTGTTTTGGTTCATTTTCACAATGCAAGACGATGTTATGCAGTTATAACAGTCGCTCATATTGGCCGCCATCATAATAAGCTGCCAATTTATCTCTTTGGTTTACTTCGGTCTGCTGGACGGTCTGTTTGCCTTCCCACAGTAAGCAAACCACATCATGACTCACTTACAGGTAATCCAAGGCCATACTATAATGGAAAATCATGCAATGAATAGATTAGTGGTAAATATTGCAAGATGATAAATGTTGTAATAAATTCATGTTTTTACTCACTTCTGTCTTTCTCATACGTGTTTCCAGCACTCATGGGAAAGGAACCCATGGACAATGAGTAGGGAGGAGAATTTAAATTTAAAGAGAAAATTAAAGACTGATGAAAAGTACAAATGACCAGACGATTATGGCACAATTTAAAAAAAATATTCAGGTGAGGAGAGGATAATCTATAATCTATAAAGAAAGCAGAAAGAGAAGGCTGAATCAATGAACAAAAAAGCTGGTAGAAGACGGGCAGTGGCCCCATTGTTCCTCTTTCTTTCCAACAAGCTGCTCTCAATCTGTCTGCCAGATCCCCACCAAAAGCGCGAGCATGCATGCACACACACACACACACACACACACACACACGGTTAATTGATAAACTCAAGCCTTCTCAGTCTTGCTTACACATCTGCGCACCTCCTTTCCTAAAAGAAAACATGATAAAAACACACAAACTCTTTTCTTTACTTTATTCACACTGAGAGCAATTTATATTCCATGGGGAATATAAGAAGAGCACCAGGGTTGGTGCTGTCTCTGTTCCTTATGTATTTTAGCATTTTTATTAAATTGTTTTTCTTTCTACTTTTTTCTTTATACAGAGAGCAGGTTTTCCAAGTGAGAGATCAAACATAAATACGTTCCTTCTCCAAAATTAGGAATGTGGATGGATGGATGGATACATTCATGTGTGTGTGTGTTCTTGTACTTGTTGCTGAGTGAGAACCATTTTTCGTATTTTTAATCACAAAGTGAGGACATTTTGACTACCCTCACTTTTCCAAATTCCGTTCTTGGGACAGGGGTTAGGTTTAGGACTAGGTTATAAATTGAGTTATGGTTAGGGTTGGGTATGAACTGGTTAGGGATAGCTTTAGGGTCAGGGTTGGGCACTAAAAATCAAGGAAAATTAATGGAAGTCAATGGAAATAACTGAAAAGTCCTCATAAAGATAGTAGAACACAGATGTGTGTGTGTGTGTGTGTGTGTGTGTGCAGACACATGTGTACGTGTGTCTGCTTTTAAAGTGAGAGGTCAGTCCAATAAGATGACCTCAGGAGAATAGATGTAAGCGAAGAATCTAACCTGGTAATCCAACAGCCAGTTATTAAGTCCTTCCCAGCTTGAGAACAAACAACACAAACACCATCTGCCCGCCTACAAAGCTCACCTAGATGGAAAATTACTGTTGCACAAATACAAGCTAGGTCTTTTCGCTGCTCCTAAACCTGTAAATTAAACTTCTGGGGTACCTTATTGATTTTTGACCAAAAAAAAAGTTTAAAAATCATCTAATTTAGATCAGAACATGTTGTCATGCACCTCTTTGGTTTATGCTGCTCAAAGAAGCTAACCAAGGAGGTTAGAGTCCAAGTTTATGTTACAGCCTGCATGTGTAACTATGCTTCACATGCAAGTTGTTATCAAGTCTGTCCATGTACATAAACACCCCACTGCTGTCCCCCTATACAGACCAAAATGTGTTCCTCCCATGGGCTCCTCTCACCACGAAAAGATCAACATGAATTCACTTTACTACTTTCACTGTGACTCAGTACGATTCCTATGACCTTAAACTGGGATTGTGCTGGTAACAGTATCAAACATCTAAGATTTAAACACAAATAGTTTAAAAACTGAAAAATATTCTTACAATACCATTCATATGGTTTAAAGGCCTTATTGAAATGCCAGACAACTTGTTTCAGTGGCCAATTTCCTCTGCCTGTCTGAAGCATAGAGTAATGCAGTGCGACCCTCCCCCATCTCTTGCTGCAAACTGACTAATTATAGGAGAGAAACCCATCCCTCTTAGGGTAATAATTCTAAAATACAGTTGTCAAGCTTTCTGATCTGATATTCAGAGTCAGTAACCAGCTAGTATCAGCTTGTGTTATTCTATAAAAAGTGGAAGTGTAAAGCAGGGTCAATAGTGGTTCCGCTGTCCCTTTCAAAGGCTAAACTGGTCTTCTCTGAGTGGGACATGTAGACGTTTGGGTCAACAACCGTTGCTTAAATCAGTGTAAAAGAGAACAGATGGGTTTGGTTCACCTGTGAGTTGAAACAGAGACACTGGGCCAAATAAAAAAATAAAAACATACATAAACTATATTAGTTTTGGCCACAATACATCTTGGAGAAAAATTACAGGAGTAGAAAAGTTGAGCTGGCAGTTTTAGAATGATGGTAATGTGCAAACAGAAAACCAACAATGAATAAAGTAATGAAGAGGTAATGGAGCACAAAGCTAACAACACTACCACGTAAGTCTCTGGAAAATTGAAGAATTAAAGAGGAAATACTACGCCACCAGACTTCATAATTCCAAGACGATGTTTTGAACTGTCTGCCCAGCACGTTTAATCTTCAGACTGGTTAGAGCTAGTATGAACAATTTACTGATAAAAATTAGTTTTTGGAAATTGTGAGCAAACTATCTGGTGTAGACGGGATCCTGAAATGGTTTTACTGTTATCACATTGACAGGCTATGCCGTACAAAAATACAGGGCCCTGTGATGCTTCCCATACATGCTTATGTTTACTTGAAAGAGATTTGATTGTGCCTGCTTTTCAGAGTTCACATAGGTCAGAATATGCACATGCAATAAAATGGATTTCAAGTTGAAAGTTGACTGTTGTGCAACCTTCTTAGAGTGTATTCAAATATGATTGAAAACAGATTCATTTTCAACAATCTGAACACATGCAAAAAATTTGACATAAAGGGAGCATTAACAGCGTGACATTCCCTGAAAGAAATCAGTGCCGTTTTCATTTAAGTTCCCTCTGACTGCACCAAACCACCATGAGCTCACATCCTTGGTTTAAACCCCCACCCTTAAAAAATGTGCACACACACCCACACATATTCACTGCTGGCATGAAGAGGATCTGTGCATGATGCAGTTTTCCACAAGTATTTACAAGCACACATGCACCTCATTGCAGTCAGACATGCCCATAGTGTTCATGTGTCAGCAAGTCCTGCTATCCAGTTTCATTATGAAAAAAGGAGCCACTGTTTTGATTTATTGCAGCCATTATTTTGTGTATTTAAAAGCACCATTTGCAGATTAAAATTCATAGGGTTGTTATTAAAGACAGGGCCAGGGGCAATCAACTTTTTTTTGTTCCAAAGTCTAAACATGCCACTGATCTATTGCACCTCAAATAGTACCACTTTCTAGCTAAAAATGGAAGAGATAAAATAACAGAAAGAAAGAAACATTTCTGCACAGAGATCTTTTTCAAGCACATGTATTGTGTACAATTACAGCCTCTTCTTGATCACCTCCCGTATTTCAGCATGAAAGACTGAAACAGGAAAAGCTAAAGCTTGGTAAAAGATGAGAAGGGAGCAAGGTGCTGGGTGAGTGACAAGCTGTCCAAGCACGAATTTGGTTTTTAGTCTTTAAATATCGCACAGGGCTCAGAACTGCAACCTAATACTGAATAAACACTTCCAACTAAATGTCTTTTCTTATATAAAGAGCAGAATACATCTGAGAGACAAGATTAGCTAGATAACACTGCTGCCTTTTCCTGATCAGGTTCATCTCTTGCTTAACAAAATGGGTTGTTTAAAGCTGTAAATACACATTAAGGAGGGATGCCTACAGGTAAAATAAGGTCGTGCTTTTGTTTTTGAGTGGCTCAACAGCAACATCTCTGACTTCATAATAAAGCTGGGTGCAGTAGCACTGCTGAAAGCTACCATTTTACCATGCAGACAATGATACTGTGGTTCTGCTGCAAACTAGTAGAATCTAAATCCCTCAGAACTAGAGATGCACTTAAAAAATGAACTGGTAATCGAAATTAGATGATCTTTTAGCTTGCCCAGATCAGTCGAGAACTTAAAAGACCTAAGACTTATCAAGACCTTCATCTGATCAATGAATGCACTATACAAAAGCGCTACCACTTGGCACAAACAATAACACTGTGGAAGTGGTGTGGAAGATCTTAGAGTAAAGAAGGCTAACAGCCATTTTCAGTATTGGCAGTGTATTAAAAATTATTGAGTCAGAGAAATCTCAAAAGCTGTAATAAGCCAACTTTTTACAATTAGTAAGGCTGACCTCACTCATCACTGACATAAAATACAAAAAGAGTTCAAAATTCGAGCCCCAAAATGACTGTATCTTTGTTTTAATTCAGTAAAAACTGAATGAATGAGTGAAACACATTTTGGATGCAGTTAGTTATAGTTCCCCTAAATCTCTTAAAATCTGTATTGGCAAGTTCAAGGCTTTACAAAAACCAGAGAATGCAAATGGGCAATTTGCAAATTGCAAAAATTATCACACCTTAAAAAGGTGACAGTAAGGACAAAACTCCAAAAAAAAAAGGGATGCAACAGTGTTGATATTAGAAGCTATTCAACTATTATATAGTTGAACTTAAATTATGACTATTACATGCTCTTGATGATCTTAGCCGAAAGATTTTTTTTTATTTTATGCTTCAGATTAAATTAGTAAAATGAAGCTTCCTGTAAAAGGCCATCAAACATTTGAACTATGTTCTTAGAGTCACATTATCTACAGGGAGCAGTGACAATTTCCCCAGGGATTTCATGAGAAATCCTTTCAGAAATGACATAGATGTGTGCAAGCGAAGAGAAATAGTAACATAAGCATTTACACAAGATAAAACAAGTCTTTGCTTTTAGATGCAAAAGTCAAATTGACTTAATTTTCCACAAATAATTTACAAAGACATTTTGTAATTAAAACCAAATGCAAAGCAAAAAAATCAGGCTGAATGGTCAATATGATATTTGTAAAGACTGGAAAGGCTAAAGTTTTCTCATACAATTTTCTCATAATGAAGATTTTACCACAAATCATAAAAAGGTAGACAACATCAACCAAGGCACTGCTGTGGGTCAAAAGGATCAGCAGGATTTACTGTAAAAGTTATATACCTCAGTCTTTACTAAAGCAGTAGGTCAACTGGCTGATCCTTCAAGCCAAGCCTCCAACGGTGCCAAATTCAGGTCCGTTTCCTTTCACTAGACCGAATTTTCGTCTCACTCAGCTGAACAGATGATTTAATGCAGTCACCCTTCAGATGGCTCAACCCATTAGTCCGGCCACTAATTACACTGCTTACCCACAAAATCGAACATTGGAGTAAACACCCACCAAGCCCCCCCCCCCCCCCATTTTCATCAGACAATCAACGAGGATGCAGTGACAAAAGGTCTGACTCAGAATAGCATCTCTGAATGTGTGTGTAAAAGAAATGTGTGAAAAATAACATTTATGCACATAAACCCTTCACTCAGACCATATTAACTTATCTTTCCTTAGAAGGCATTACGGTCTTGCCTCAAATTATACAAACGTGACTGTTATTCAGTGCCAGTCATTTGTATTGTTAAACCAGCACACGCACTCATACACAAACCTCTCACGTCTCCACCTCCCCCACCTTACATCAAGTAGCCATCAGCTTGGCCTGCTGCCGAAGAAATTTGCCGGTAATCTCCCAATGATTACTTCACATAGAGGGTCTGCGAGGCACCTGTTTTGTTAATGCCACACATCTCTTTCAGTAGAAACCCCCCCCCCCCCCCCCCCCCTTCCCCTCCTCATCTTCTTCCTCCCGCACGCCTCGTTATTCAAATTTCCCTGCTGTCAGCCCACATTAGCAAAGCACTACGATTTGACGGCTGCCTTAATTGCTGGAGCAGCCTTCTCTTGTTAGGCAACACCCCTTTAGCTCGTTTGTTCCTTCCACCGAGGCGCACTTCTGCAGCAGCTTGTGTAAACCTTCAGATTCTTGTCCTTCATTTCCCTTGGCCTTTTCTTTCCCTCTCCCTAATTGCTGGCTGACCGATGTGGGCAGGCTGGTGATCGATAACTGCACTCTCACCACTGGACAACAGTGGGGATAAAGAGCTAAAAGCATGCGAGGACCACGAGAGGGGAGGCTTGATTTCTGCTGGCACCGATGTTTGAGATTCATATTGGTCACTTAAAGTCACAATGCCTCCCATGACTGTGATCTGACCTGACTTCATCAATGTTGTACCATCACGATACGAAAGGGTTACTCTACTTAGAACAACAGAAGATTTGATGTCTGAAGAGGATATTAAAGTTTTATTTGTAGTACAGCTGCAAAATTTATTGCCTTGCACTGCTAATCACTAAAGGAATATGTGCAGTATTGCAACTACAAAGGATTGTCTGTATACAATATTTGGTAAGCCGACTTGTCGAATTGACTTTCACTTCCTTTGATGGCCACACGATATAGATTTTAGTGGACAGGATGTCCACAGGGAGGGTGTGGTAGTGAGAAAAATTAAGTTTAATTACAACCACTAGTCATCAGAATATTCAATACTATTGCAATCGTGTGGTTTTAC
Organism: Crenichthys baileyi; assembly: GCA_036173005.1. Lineage (NCBI taxonomy): Eukaryota > Metazoa > Chordata > Actinopteri > Cyprinodontiformes > Goodeidae > Crenichthys > Crenichthys baileyi. Next base: position 195,624 of record JAHHUM010001780.1, on the reverse strand, counting down.
AATATCGTGCACCCCTAATTCCTATGTCTTCCTTTAATGACCAAAAAAAAAACCCAAACAACATACATCCTCTCCACTGTCGCTACATGCATGCTCAGTATGAGGGATTGCTGCAAAGTCAACGCCAGTGACTGTCCACTGTCTCTACATGCTCATCCAGGAGGAGGGAATGCTGCAAGTCACTGACTGGATGCAATCTGCTGGGTTTACTTAGACAGAAAAAAACTTTTTATCCAATTTGAATAAATAACTAACTCTGACTGCACTGTTCAATGGTTAGGAGTAATTGGAATGTGTTGTGAATTGGCGCTATATAAATAAAACTGAATTGAATAAGAAGTTAGAAGGGATGGGAAACTATTGTACTGCTTATCGTTATCAGGAAAACAAATTATTGTTATAAGTGCAATTTATCATTATAACATTAACCTATTGTGATATTTGTAAACTGCAAAAACTAACAGTAAAAAAGTAATTTGGGTCCAATCGACAATCCTTAGCCCAGTACCTTAGCATTAACATTTGAACTAAAAATGTAAAGGACATGCACCAATCAGACTTTTTACTTGCCAATTCAGATTTTCTTTGAAGTCTGACCCCGTTTAAATTCTTGCAAATTCTGATCATCTTTTTTAAAGGACTATAAAACATAAAAACTAATTGGGGTTCAATTCGATCTATCTCAACTAAACATACCAAACACCGACAATAAAAGAAGAAAAAAAAAGAATGCATGGCAGCTTCCTTGGAGGTAGTATTTTTGAACTGCTCCTCAATTGGTTTCCTTACCAATTTGTCCCAACCCACTTCCATTAACTTATTCACCGTGTTTAGTTTATTTCTCTTAGTTCGATCAACTGTGGACGATACATAATCCCAAAGGTTTTCATGGATATTTTGAATTTTTAGAACCCAATTTAAATTTTAAATGTTGTATTACACACAATTCCATTGTTTGTGGTTCTGATCCCAGTTTAGCTCAGCTAAATGTGGTAAATATTTATTCTAATACCAAACCCACATTGCTGTGTAGTAGATTTTGGAAAATTACATCATCAGCCCTGAAGCAAGGTATAAAATGATTCAATGGTACAAGGAAACACAAGGCAAGTCTGAAAGGTTCTGTAGCATGCAGCATCTTTGTGTACCTGAAAAGGTCTGAACCACAAACCGTAAATGTACGAAAAGGCGAAGAGATGAAATGACCACCCCCCACATCAGAGAGATGCCTTTTGTTGATGTTGTTATAGACCAAAAAGAGTGGAAGTTTTTTAACTGAAATTAAAAGAAAACTTTCAGATTTATCCGTCATTGACCTTTTAAGACCGATAAGAGCTTATCACATGGAAAACATCCCGGCTGTTTGCATTTATTGGGGAAAAAGATAGGGGAAACCTCTTCTCTCTTCTCATTGACAATCAAAATTTTACATGCGTTGTGCAAAAGGAATAGCAACAGGGGAAAAACTTTGGCGATTAGCAAGACACACTAATAAAGGATGGCTCTGAAAGGGGGGACCAAAAAGACCACTTCTCAGTCCCTTTGTTTTCCCCTGGCTGATTTTTTTGATCTTTTGGGGTTTTGGTTTGGTGTTTTTCACACTCGTGATAGAAGGGGAAAAGGGACTCTACAACCCACAAAAAGGGGGTTTTTGGGGGGAAAGGCGGCTCATCCAAAAGGGTCCCCTTAAATGCGAGTTTTTGGCTGTGTCGGGTCATCGTAGATCCAACCGGGGGTTTCTACCGGGGAGACGGGCCCATTACCCCGGGAGACGTGGAGGGGGCCTTAGGAGGGCAAAAACCCGGGCAGCAGGACCGCCCCCCTCCCCCTTTTGTGCAAGGAAACCCAGGAGGCACCCAAGAGCCCTGAAAAATGCCCTCCAGCGGCCAAAAAATGTGCATGTGTCTCCAAACCCGGTTAAAAACCAACTCCATGAGGAGGGTTGGGGGCCCCAACGTGCAGGACAATCTAGACCTCATTTTGGGGTGAGTGGTCAGCATTTCCCTGCAAGATGAAGACATTGGAGCTGGGACTCCCCCGCCCGCCCCCCCAGACCTGAACCCAATTGAGCACATTTTGGGAGACCCATGTCTCGTTTCCCCATCCACCTACGTCACTTTGCCCACAGACTGCCCCAGGAGTTGGCGAAAGCTTTAGTCCGGGTTCTGGGAGGAAATCCCTCAGGAACCCCCCCCTTTTTCATCAGGACAGGGCCCAGGCTTTGTAGGGAGGTCTACAGGCACTTGGGGGCCACACACAATACTGACCCCTCATTTTGACTTTTTTTAAAGGGACATTCCCTTCAAGGTTGGATCACCTGTAGGGGGGTCTTTCCATTTTAATTTTGGTGTGACTAAATCCAGGCCCCATTGGGTTAATAAATTTGATTTCCATTAAATATTTTTTGTGATTTTGTTGTCAGCACATTCAACTTTGTACAGAACAAAGTATTTAATGAGAATATTTCATTCATTCAGATCTAGGATGTGTTATTTGAGTTTTCCCTTTATTTTTTTGAGCAGTGTGTGTATATACACACACACACACACACACACACACAGTCACACAGGAGTAGATATTAGTTTGCATCAGCATGTACGGTCTAAAAGCATTTCGTTTAAACATAGTATGCTGTAGATTAACTGATTCTGCCTTGTTCCAGAAGAATGGCAGATGTGGAATATGTAGTAGCAAAACATTTGAAGACTGTAAAGCATTTGTAAAAAGTTGGGAAAATTAACAATTGCTGTTTACAATTGTTGATCCATTTCTCCATATCTGTGTAAATAGGCCTAAACTCCTTGTGAATTAAATATAAACTAAAGTCTGGCCTTTTTTTTTTTTAGCTCGTTTACACGTTGATACCACTTACACACCTTCAAGTGTATAGTGGGAGCTTGTTACAGCAGCATATTGCACTCAACTGTGCAGTGTCTCTTGGTGATGGTGGGGAAAATTGCAGGGTCAAGCGACCTGCCTAAGTAACTTATTTAACATGGCATAACATTATGAAGTCAAATCAATGAAAGATCTTCTGGGAAAAAGGACCATTTGATATAATTGTACAGTTTCAGACAGTTATTGTTGGTAGCAATAACACTAGAGAATGAAAACAGCATTGCTTCAACAATGGGTTCATAAGTAATTTTTTTTGTTTAGGTGAATCCGTTTAAGTCCACTTTCTCCTCTGAACTTGGATAAATTATGTACATGCGCACCATAAAATTCTCAAATTTTTAAAGTATGTCTGTTTTAACTTGTAGGAAAAAATGCACATACGCCACAAGTGTAAAAATAATGATTTTAATTCATTAGATACTTAGCTTCTATATAGAGCAGTGAAACTCCATCCAACTGGCCAAACATACCATTTGCAGAATTTGCATGTATGGTACTTACAACTTGCATTCCAGCAGGTTTTTGCAATTACTATATTGCAGATACCAATAATGCAATGAAAACTGTATTTAATGCTATATTGGAATGGGTTTATTGTGAGGTAATAAATACTATTTTAACAGTCTTTAATGAAAACTTAAAACTACACTTAGAATTGTGATGTACAGCTTAATCGTCCATTTCAAAATAGTTTTCCATTCCATGTGGATTTTAAGGTAAATGCTTATGAGGTGTTAGGAGATACTGCTATTTGGGTCACCACACTAACACAAAACGTATGTGTTTCTGCTTTGCTATTTAATTCTGTCAGTATTTGTCCGAAAAAGCCAAAGAATCTAAACCAGCAAGTCATGCCAGCCACATCCTGTACCCAATCCGTGCTCATCTACTGCTTCTGGCGTCAGACTGAATCCCAAAGTCATCTGAGAAAATACAAGGATATAAAGAATTCTTTCATGGTGCCTCTGAGCCTTTGGTGCCATGTATTATTTATTGTTACAAGACAAGCAATATGTGTATTGGAAAAATTAAAGACTTACATTTTCTCTCCCTTACATAGATGAGTACTTACTCTCTAAAAAAAGATTCAACGAAACAGCGTTCCAATAAAATATATCAAGTTTCAATCAAACACACAAAAAAAAAAAATATTCTGTAAGAGCTTCAGTTGTAAGGAGCTATAAAGATTAAGGTTAAATTACATCCAGTTGAGTGAGACCACAAAGTCTCTGTGTTTAAAAAATGCAACTAAAGACCAGATTAAAAATAAACCAATACACTGCTGTAATTTGACTGAAGATTCTAGAACATATGTGCTAAATATTTATGCAGTGCATGGGTCCGGTTCTTTGAACCATTCAAACAGCCAGTGATGACAGGTTGCTGCCACCCTTGCATTTGCAGAAATTAAACAGTTTTCTGGGTTGAGTGGCCCTTGACTGCGTGGCTCAGACGAGAGCTGATGACGGCCAGAGCACGTGTTGGCGTCGTGATCTGCGGCGAGCTGATTCGAAGCGTGGGGGACGCTGGTCAGATCGTCCCACCCAGACCCGCCGCAGTCTGCTCCGCTCACCCCGGGATGCCCGCCCATACATTAAGATGTGGTTTGGAGCTCTCACAGGAACACGCCGTGGAGAGGCTGGATGAGAGGGATCAGGTTTACAGTGCAAACCACAGACCCACAGTCTGCCTCCCGTGCTGCCTTCCTGCACTTAGCTGTACTAAATACACAGCCGCTGGTGTGTGCACGAGTGCGTCGTTAACGTATGTGCTGTATAGTTGGATTGTTTGGGGGGGGGGGGAGTCATAAGAATAATTTCTTATGAACAAAGCATCTTACGCATATTTAAAGCGGTACGTCACAATGAGCCTGTACTGATTTCAGTACACCGGCATGAAACTCAAAACACTGCCGGGGGTAGGGCGGGTGGAGGATGGCATGGCTGAGGGATACAGAAGAGGGTTAGGCAAATGAGCACGGCTTAATTGATACTTCTCACAGTCAGAGGACCAGTGTTTATGTATTTGAGTCTGTTCAAAAAGCTCTTCATCTAAACTCCACTAAAGCAAATTAAGGCCACTGCAGCATGAAATTTGCTCCCCATCTTAAAACGGCATGCAGATTTCATATATTTGTTAACTTTTATAGCCATATATTACCAGCTCTTAAATAGCACTGTGTGGGTTTAAATCAGATCAGGTTTCACATTAGATGAGGAGATCATTTAAGGGAGGGTGGCAACAAGGCACCGGCTGCGTTTCCTGTATTAAAGTCAACCATGGTTTTAAAACCACAGAAAATGTCCCTTCATAGGAATCCTATAGTTTAAAGTGCTTATATTCCACTGCAGTTTGCTTTGCTTTTATGGAGTACAGAGTAACACGATGCTCTCTCTTCCCCACATGTTGCTGCACACTGCTGTTCAGGTGTCTGAAAAAAAACCTACAAGACCTTTCCCTCAATCACAAGACAGCACATTTAGTTGTTTAAAAACATTTCTGGCATTTTGTGGTACTCTTTATAATTTTGCGCTCTTTTGAAACTACAGTTGGTAAGAAACGAGTTTTTCTGTTAAGCAGCAGAGAGCCTGACAAACTGAACAGCTTTTATCAGTTTGTTAGACTCTCAGCATATTACATATAAAAAATGAGATTGAAATAGAGATCCACCAAGTAGTCAGCTGGCGGCTGGAATTGGCCAATTTTTGGCCTGACTGGCTCCCAACCGTTTTTTCCAAAACTCAAAACTCTGATCTTTTTATGATCAGTGAATGCACCACACTTTCAGGGTTAGCTGAAAACAGCCGTTGGTGTAGATGTTGTTAATGAGTGAAGACAAAACAAAATTATTTGCTCTCAGTACCAGAAAATGCTACTTGTAATTGTTACAGCATGTTGAGATATGTCTGCAACTGATTAATATTATATGAGAAAGCCAAAAACTTACAGCAGATAACAGGAAGGGTGAATGCATTACAGCAATTTAGCTCAATTGTATTATTTTCAGCTCTCAACTAATGTCTATTATGGAACATGGTGGATTTAGAATATAGACAGCCTTTTGGAAATCTCAGTGTTAGGGCAAGTGTCTGCATTCTCTAGGGAAAACGAACTAAAACTGCTGGAGTTTTTTTCATAATGGAGCCACAATAACTTCACTATTCTACTACTCCACTAAGATGCTGAAGACAGTTTAAAATGTCAACTCTAATCATTTTGGACTTTTTTGTAAAACCCATATCACACCAACACCTCTCACACACTGCGTGGTCCTAATATAAATAATGACTGATCATGACTGAAAAGCTACAAAAAAAAAAAAAACAACCACCATATTTTGAGTGCCGCTTCCAGTTCTTAAAGAGAAACCAGAATTTGATCAATTAAAGTCAAATCAAAACTTTACAACAAAAATCAGGAACAAAAATCGGCCAGAAAAGTCACTGCATCTTGAAATATTCAGTGCTATAAGCATGTGTGCTTGAAAACTTTAAAGTTAGCAGGTAAGCGTTTCCTTAAGCCTATCAAAAGTTATTTTGGCAGCATTATGATTAATTCCTGGCTTTCAGTATGTGAAATGAAACATTTAGATCATTTTTATGTTAATACCGTGAGGTCTTTCAAAATCTCATACCATATATATCTTAGTACGTTGAGACAAGTTAAATTAACTTCTTCTCACAACTCCTGATGAGGAGAGAAACATACATGCACTTCATCCTAACTGCACAACAGTGAGCAGATAGACAGTAGGAGGGCTGCGCGTCTCTGACCTGCTGCTGGCCTCCAACAATCATGAGATCTTCACACAAAGACAGTCAGGAAAGTTGGACCTTGTTTGAGGGGGTGGGGGGGTGTTTCTCTCGCAAAACCACACTGACAATCTACCTGACCTCCATGAGCAAACATTATTTCCACTTAGAAAATGCAGATCAGTCAATGTTTTAAGTGTTGCCTAATACTTTTTTTTTTCATAAAATAAATTTGAAATATAAAATGAGGAAGCGAAAGTCAATCAGTTTCTACTTTCTATGAGTCTCAGTGAGGTTTGAGAAACACCTATAGTGTTATGTAAATATGCTGTATTTTCAGCCTAAAAGACGATGACCGTCAATCAACGTATGGACTGAAACATAGGAGCTGGCCTACTTACCGGTGGTCGGTTTTGAGGAAACATTGTAGCCGCCGACTTGCGTGTCTCCTGGTGCGTTTTTTTTTTTTTTTAATTCCTCCTTCCTATTTTGTCTCCGTCTTCGGGCTGAAAGCTTCGTCGAGAAATACACCAGCAAGCCAATGTACTGCTGTGGCTCTCACATAGGCATTTGGCCAGGTTTCAAAGATAATGGCAGAGCTAGTCTCGACTCGCTCCTTCTCCTGCTCAAGACTCCTTTGTTCTGGGTTATATCTCCAGCCCTACGCCACGCCACGCCGCGCTCAACGCGCAGTACAGGACCGGGGGAGAGGAGAGAAACCCGGACACAGGGAACTCTCTTCCCAAGTCCTCAACTCCGCTTCCAACGATTCGGTGTTTTCTAATTGTCTCCTTCTTCGATGTGTGTCTCCGTCTGAAACGTAAAGGCCAGAGTGAGGAGGAGGTGGTGGTGGGGGAGGAAGAAGGGGATGCGGTTATAGCTTGTGGCTTCGTAGACGGACACACCACCAACTCACTCAATACAGCCGCAGCCTCTTTTGTCTCCCTCCCTGGCCTGCACTCTTTTCACGCAATCTTCCCAGTGCCTCCACTTCTCCCACTCCCCCTACCCTGCTCTGATCTGACCCCAGCCTCCATGGGACCTTGGATTTCAGTTGTCTTTTTTTTTTTATAGCTCAGAAAATCTTAAAATACTTCTCCTCCTACCCCTCTGTGAAATGTTTTATAAAAACCTATCATCTTTTCATGATTTTGGTAGTACTTAACGGCAAAGGTAATTCACCAGAGCACTTAAATGTCGCTTTTCTTCAAATGGCCTGGTGATGTTTGGAGAGAAAGAAAGTGTCTGGTCTTGTTAGTGTTACTACCAGGTTCAACGCTCATACGAATATATAATTGAAAATATGTCCGTTCATATGCGACATTTCAATAAAATAAAAATGACCGAAATTCCTTATAAAGAAGGGGTTGAAAGGAATTGTTCGGGTGATTGAATGAAATCTCCACGTGGGGCTCGGACTCGGCACGGTAAACACTGGCGGGGGCGAGCCAATGAGCGTCGAGAGCCCCCACGTGGGTTAAGGTGACCGTTCGTTGATTGGACAGCATAGCCAGCAAGATGGTTCAGCACGTCAATCAATGCGAAGCTACAACGGCTCTGTGAAGTTAACCCTTTCATGGATGCTTGGAGTGATTGAAAATGCGAGGAGGAGGTTGTGTGATTGCTGTATCAAGATTCTGTGGTTTCCCCTTATTTCTCTCCACAAACCCGGCGATGCATTTAAAAACCCTCAAATATATTCCCCAATTTATGGAGATAAATTGATTTTGCAGTAACATGTGCTTTACTCTTTGACACTGACAAAACAAACTGTTAGAATTTAACAACAAAAAAATATGTAACACTTTGCATACACTTTTTGGGTTGTTTTTAATCTGCATTTCCATGTAGGAATAATGTTTTTATTTTTATTTTTTGTTTATTACTTAAAACAAAACAAAATTGGTTCAATTCTAATACTATGGTCACACCTTTCCATATCTTTCTTTTTTTTCAAGGATGTATAAAGACAAGGTGCCACAGGAAAATAACACTCCAGCAACGCCTTATTCACCTAAGACCGTAAAATACTTGATATGATCACCAGATAAGACAGGCTGCGACCGATTTATTTTTTTTTTTTTGGTCATGTCAAAAATTAGCTTCTCACACACCATGCATACCACACATGTGCACCACTGTCACAGAACTGACACAACTGTGAGTTAGATATACAGTAATGACCTGATGATAGCTCTACTTATTCTCAAACCACACTATGCAGATGTTTCCCTCACCTCAGCACACCAGATGCCTGGAACAAAAATTTAACTGATAGCATGAACTACTTTCCAAAATTTCATCCCCAAATGGTTAACTGTTTAGATGGATGATCCCTAAATATGAAAAGGAAAAAAAACCCACACACATTTTATTTCAACAGTATGGTAAAGTCATGGTAAGAGTAACACACCCTGTCCTGACACAGCAGAACTCTATACATTCTTCCCTTTATCTCAATCACATCATACTAATGTACACGATTTAGAACAGGAGCACATCGAAGCAACACACCTACTTCCAAGGCATGACAGGACTCACTGTTCCACAAAATCTCCTTAATTTCTTATCAATTAGACCCACAAAGTTAAATAATTTTCAACACACCAGCATATTTGCCAAAGTAGGAAATGGTGTGACAGCGGGTTAATTGATCATTAAGATCATTTGGTTTGTGCCGAGCAATGTGCTCGAATTCGTTTGTGTTTAATGCATAAAAATAGTGAATTAGCAAAACGTATTTTATATCTATTTTAACAAGGATTTATGTTAACCTTTTTCCTTGCAACCAAGGTTGAGTTCTTTGGCAACATCGTCAGCAGCTTGCTAGCAAGTTGGGGTGTAGCATTCTCACTGTTGGTCAACCAGCTAAAGCTGGATACAAGCTAAAATCTTTGCTCTGACACAGTCTCTTCTTGAACCAAAGGTCAAGCCAGTTATTTACTAATTTGATATATTCAATCAAAATACAACCCACCTAAACCTTCTGTTCTCTGATGAAAAATGTATTCAACAAATAACATGACTGACTGAACCAGCATCTTCGGTTAAATTCTAATCAAATGCTTTGATAATATGATGTTAAAGTTGTTAAACTATTTTTGAAACTTGCGTTCAAAAAACCTTATATACTTGTTTACATTTTAATTAGTTTTAATGATATATTATATTAATATTTTACACCCTCCAAAATTATTTTTATAGTGCAGTGGGGTAATAATATTATCACTTCAGGAAGCTGACCAATCATAAGAAGTGCCAAACAAACTAAATAGGATCTGAATTAAGCACCAGAGGCATTTTAGATATAATGAATCAATATTTGCAAGGGTACATACAGTTTGTGCATACTGTTAGAAAAAGAGCACTATTTAAGAAGAAAAAGGTAGGAAACTGTGAAAAAAATTGGTATTCTGGTGGCACGACCCCTTTAGCTGGGCTCATAATTAGAGAAAGAGATATTGAAAAAGCAATTTCTGACAGTGGAAATCACAACCTGCCAGAGGTGGAGTTGGAAAATATAGATGGGTGTGTGCGTATTTGTGTGAGAATATGTGTGTGTGTAGGAGAGAGAGATAGAGAGAGAGAGAGGCAAGAGGGGGAGGGAGGTAGGGAGGAGGAAGAGAATAAAGGATGAAGGACAGCAGGGGGGATGCTGAGAAAGACTAGCCAGTGGGAGGGTTAGGAGATTGAACGAGAGCGGGAGTGCACACGGGTGATGGGAAAAAAAATGTGTGTGTGTCTGTGTTGAGCAGACAAGTGAGGGAATGAAAACGAGAAAAAGAAAGGGAACGGAGGAATAGTGGAGGAAGAGGGAGAGAAAGAAAGACTTTATTGCCATTTTTCCCATGAATTTTAATGCACAGCGCTCGCCTCCCTCCAGGTTTCTGGGATCACATTTATTAGAAAAAAACTGATGAGGAATGCAATGCTTTTCAGTCTGCTGCTGCACAGCGGGATGCTTCACGCTGTGTGTGTCTTTTGTGTGTTGTTGTTGTTGGTGCTGCGATTTGCAGGATGTATGAGTCTCCACTGCATGGTGCAAGGGTGGGGGTACAATAATATAGATGATAGAAAATGATAAGTGAAGGACACATATTATTGCTATTGGCAGGTCAGATGAAGGAGTATGCCAGGTATGTGTGTGTGTGTGTGTGTGTGTGTGTGCGTGCGTGCACATGCTTTGGCTGAACTCCAGTGATTGAACACACTACGGTTCCCTTCGCACTTCAGCAGCTCAGAGCAACAGGACATAAAAATGGCCCTTGATGGGACATTGTAAATCTGCAAGACATTTTTGTTTTCAGCTCATTTGCATGAGGATATTAAGAGATTATTTTGTCAAACATAAATACAGTGAGTGTAAGCAAACATGTTACCTTCTAAAAAGCAGAGTGCAATAGAAGTAAGGGAAATGCCTATAAAAGCCAACACCCTAGTCCTACATTCAGTGGTCAAGCAGCATGTAAAGGTTGAGCGGTTTAGATTAAGTGATGAAAACAGGGACTTTAAAAAAAATAAAAAACCTCAGATGAAGTATCAGGCTGGAAATGATATTGGGGATAATTGTTGACCCATATTATCAAAACAGGTGAACTTGCCCACCAGTTGATTTCCTTTTACTCATGACTGTTCCTCAGTCCTTGACACAGATGTCCTAGTTTGAGCCCCGACCCTGAATCAGCAAGAACTTTCCTGCATGTCTTCTCCCTCTCTCTTCCCCATCTCAGGTTGTCCACTTTGAAATAGAGGCCAAAGTGCCAAAAAAATAAAAAATAAATATATATACAGTACAGACCAAAAGTTTGGACACACCTTCTCATTCAAAGAGTTGTCCTTATTTTCATGTCTATGAATATTGTAGCTTCACACTGAAGGCATCAAAACTATGAATTAACACATGTGGAATTATATACTGAACAAAAAAGTGTGAAACAACTGAAAATATGTCTTATATTCTAGGTTCTTCAAAGTAGCCACCTTTTGCTTTGATTACTGCTCCGCACACGCTTGGCATTCTGTTGATGAGCTTCAAGAGGTAGTCACCTGAAATGGTTTTCACTTCACAGGTCAGGTTCAATAAGTGGGATTTCAAGCCTTATAAATGGAGTTGGGACCATCAGTTGTGTTGTGCAGGAGGTGGATACAGGACACAGCTGATAGTCCTACTGAATAGACTGTTAGAATTTGTATTATGGCAAGAAAAAAGCAACTAAGTAAAGAAAAACGAGTGGCCATCATTACTTTAAGAATTGAAGTTCAGTCAGTCCGAACAATTGGGAAAACTTTGAAAGTGTCCCTAAGTGCAGTTGCAAAAACCATCAAGCGCTACAAAGAAACTGGCTCACATGAGGACCGCGCCAGGAAAGGAAAACCAAGAGTCACCTCTGTTGCGGACGATAAGTTAATCCGAGTCACCAGCCTCAGAAATCACAGGTTAAGAGCAGCTCAGATTAGAGAACAGGTCAATGCCACACAGAGTTCTAGCAGCAGACACATCTCTAGAAAGACTGTTAAGAGGAGACTGTGTGAATCAGGCCTTCATGGTAAAATAGCTGCTAGAAAACCACTGCTGAGGACAGGCAACAAGCAGAAGAGACTTGTTTGGGCTAAAGAACACAAGGAATGGACATTAGACCAGTGGAAATCAGTGCTTTGGTCTGATGAGTCCAAGTTTGAGATCTTTGGTTCCAACCACCGTGTCTTTGTGTGGTGCAGGAGAGGTGAACAGATGGACTCTACATGCCTGGTTCCCACCGTGAAGCATGGAGGAGGTGGTGTGATGGTGTGGGGGTGCTTTTCTGGTGACACTGTTGGGGATTTATTCAAAACTGAAGGCATACTGAACCAGCATGGCTACCACAGCATCTTGCAGCGGCATGCTATTCCACCCAGTTTGCATTTAGTTGGACCATCATTTATTTTTCAACAGGACAATGACCCCAAACACACCTCCAGGCTGTGTAAGGGCTATCTGACCAAGAAGGAGAGTGATCGGGTGCTGCGCCAGATGACCTGGCCTCCACAGTCACCGGACCTGAACCCAATCGAGATGGTTTGGGGTGAGCTGGACCGCAGAGTGAAGGCAAAAGGGCCAACAAGTGCTAAGCATCTCTGGGAACTCCTTCAAGACTGTTGGAAAACCATTTCAGGTGACTACCTCTTGAAGCTCATCAACAGAATGCCAAGAGTGTGTAGCAGTAATCAAAGCAGAAGGTGGCTACTTTGAAGAACCTAGAATATAAGACATATTATCAGTTGTTTCACACTTTTTTTGTTCAGTATATAATTCCACATGTGTTAATTCATAGTTTTGATGCCTTCAATGTGAAGCTACAATATTCAGAGTCATGAAAATAAGGACAACTCTTTAAATGAGAAGGTGTGTCTAAACTTTTGGTCTGTACTGTGTGTGTATATACATATAGCCTAAAATATTTATTGTCAGGAATTGTAACTGTTGTAACTGTATATATATAAATTAAACTTTCTCAACCCTCAAGAAACTTTAGAAACTTTAGATCAATATTACTTGAAATGTTTAAACACGTTATGGATAAATATAAGCCTAATGTAAGACTTTATTGTAAGTCTCATGGCCAGGAAGATGATTTAATAAAAGACATAATTTCAATCCATCTTTATCTGATCAAGTTTGAACAATGCATCACACGCCCTTTATTAAACTTCCCAAAGGGGCTCCTGCTTTTTTTAATGGAATAACTCTCTATATTGCAGTTGAATTTAAAAGCTAAGGCATTATCTTAGGTATGAGGAATAATGATAAATTCAGTTCTCTCTTTAATTTCTCCTATTCTTGTCCCATTTCATTATGTCACCTGTGAACTGCTGGGATAGACTAAAGCCCTCTCTACGATCACAAATGAAACATGGAAATGTTTTTTATTCCTTCTTTATGAAGACGTATGTTATTTATTCTTGAGAGAAAACACAAATATTAAAAAATTACAAAGGAAAATCTCTATTATCTAGAATTTTGTTGGAAGATACAACAGATTTCAAACTGAATATCTATATTCTATAATGCAGGATAAATGCTTTAAGATGCTTTAAGAAAATCTAACGAGACTTTGTTACTGTTTTGTATCTGCTTTTAACATTAATGCCAACTATGTCAGTTGTCGACGTGTAGTTATGTTTTTTGGTTTCTATTTGTGTGTCTGGTTTTCTGTGATATTTTTTGATTGTAATGCCTGTGTGGTAATCGGACCAGCAGACTAAGCTCTGTCTCTCGTTCACTGTGATCTTTATCTAGACTCTGAAGACCCAGACCTGGTTTCTCTCCGTCCATGTTCTGAGCCTGAGTTTGCATTTGGCCGAAGGCACTTCACTGTGTTTCCCCAGTCAAGAGGCCCAGCAACAGGAACCTCCAGGACGCATCTATGTTCCACCCACCATCAGAGCACTGGTAATCAACTGGGCTCACTCATCCAAGTTCTCAGGTCACCCCGGTTCCAGTCACACCATTGCCTTTAGCCGCCGTTATTTCTGGTGACCAACTCTAAGTAAGGATGTGGTAGAGTACGTGGTGGCCTGCTCCATATGTGCTCGCAATAAAAACTCCCATAAACCTCCTGCCGGTCTGTTACAACCTCTCTCTATACTCAGTTGACCTTGGTCTCACATCGCTCTGGACTATGTTACAGGTTTGCCACTATCCAATAATAAAACAGTCATACTCTCCATCATTGACCGTTTCTCCAAAGCCTGCCATTTGATAGCTCTCACCAAACGCCATCTGCTGCTGTTACTGCCATACTGCTCATTAACCATGTTTTCAGGATCCATGAACTCCCTAGTGAGATTGTGTCTGATCGGGGACCCCAGTTCATCTCTCAATTTTGGAAGGATTTCCACTCAGCCCTCGGTGCACAGTCTACACTCTCTTCTGGTTTTCATCCTCAAACTAACAGTCAGTGTGAACGTTTAAACCAGGAAATGGAAAACACACTTGGATGTCTCTGCGCCAATAATCCCACTTCCTGGTGTCACCATCTCATTTGGGCTGAGTATGCTCATAATTCTCACGTCTCTGCAGCATCTGGTCTATCTCCGTTTGAATCCTCTTTAGGTCATCAACCATCACGCTTACCCTCATCCGTCCTAGAGTCTGTTCTGCCTTTCGTCCGTAACCATCTACTCCGTTTTTGTCGATCCTGGAATCAAAACAGCTCTTCAAAGTTCATCCCACCATAATAAGAACTACGCAGACAAGAATCCCAGCTCCCATTTACTCACCTGGACAGGAGGTTTGGCTGTCTTCTCAGACCTTTCCTCTGAAGACTTACTCCAGAAAACTGTCACCCAGATTCCTCTGCCTATTCAAAATTGAATCCATCAGGCCTACCTCTGTCCCTCTCAAACTACTTTCTCACCACCATGTTCACCCTACCTTTCACATTTCCCAAATCAAGCCAGTCCAGACCAATTCTTTGTAAGGAGGATTGTTAACTCACCTGAGTGGTAATCAGACCAGCAGACTAAGCTCTGTCTCTTGTTCTCTGTGACCTTGTTTCTTACTTAAATTTGCTCTCTCCTCTGTAGAGTGGAAAGGAGCTCCAAAGATACAGTCCTGGTTTCTCTTCGTCCATGTTCAGAGCCGGAGTTCGCATGTGGCTGAAGGCACTTCACTGAGCTTCCCCAATCAAGAGTCTCCTTCAGCTCCCTGGAACCTGCGGACCCAAAGAAGGCAATAACCTTCCCTCAGGATCAGCTGCCTGCAAGACTCCTGCCTGTCCACCCCCCAACTTCACATACACCACCTGGAAGGAAACGCAAAAAAACAATCACCACTTCATCCCAACCTTCACCTGTCAAACCCTCTGTGGAGTCTCTTGCCTTCCCCTGGAAACTCTACTTCTGGCTAACAGTAAGACTTGTCCTCAAACATTTCTAGTCGCACAATTCCTCCAGCCACCTGTACTCACTTACCTCTCTTCCTCAGTGCACCGACCAGCAGAACTCGTATTGCCTGATGACCCAGATACATTTTCCTGTTACTCAATAAACCAGTTGAACTCTGCCTCCGTAATTGTTGTTCACACTAGAGTCACCAGGGGCCTCATGTACTAAGCGTACTTCTGCACAAAAACCTTTCGCCACAATGTTGTACGCAAAATTCGGCATGTAGTAAAATAAACGCTGCGTAAAAGCGTGCGGAGATCCATGCAACTTTTTGAGCTGCTGTGAAAATGTGCTGCAGCCACGCAAACTTTTTCAGTCGACAATAATAAAGTACAGAGAACCAAAACTCGCCTAAATACACTGAAATATAACTCCATTCAGTTTTATTTAATTCATGGAGCGTCAAACCTGATGTTTTTTCATGAGTTTGAGCTTTTGTGGTTTAAACCCGAGTGATGAAAATTAATCACATTTGGCCTTTTACGAAAACGTAACACACCTAAGAAAAAGATGGAAACAACCGATAAACAGATAAAAACTGTAAAACATCCTCCATTTCTGTCACCTGTAGATGGAAATGCGCATCAGTCTGAGCACCGAGGAGTATAAAACGCATATGAAGTATCTCAGGGGCACTTTCATTCTCCCTGTGTCGGATCAACAGATGAATTTCTAACAAGTCAGGTTTAATGATTCCTATGATGGACAAGTTGTAGACCATACAGAATAGACCATCCAGAATAGAATTTAAAATTATACTTCTCACATATAAAGCCCTTAATGATCTAGCTCCATCATACATCAGAGATCTGATTGTTCCATATGTTCCTAACAGAGCACTTCGTTCTCAGACTCCAGGTTTACTGGTGGTTCCTAGAGTCTCTAGAAGTAGAATGGGAGGCAGATCCTTTAGTTATCAGGCTCCTCTCCTGTGGAACCAGCTCCCAGTTTTAGTCTGTGAGGCAGACACCCTGTCTACTTTTAAGTCCAGGCTTAAAACTTTCCTGTTTGATAAAGCTTATAGTTAGAGTGGCTTAGGTTATCCTGAGCTATCTCGGTAGTTATGCTGCTATAGGCTTAGGCTGCTGGAGGACATAATGACCACTTTCACTCTCTGTGCTACATTCTCATACTACTCTCCATACTACTCTTCAATTTTGCATTATTGGCTGTTATTTCAGCTTTTAACTTTATGCTCTCTCTCTTTTCTCTTCCTAGAAGCTACACCTGGCTTGACTCTGTGTCTACCTGTGACACATTCCTGGAGGGGGGCATCGGCCAAGCTTCTGCTGCCAACAACTTAATGCTCACCTTATACAGATGATACACTTGGCCCTGTCTTTCAGTGTTTAACCCTGTCTCTTTCCTAGACATAGCTACTGACTGAGGTTTTACTGTGACTAACTGTATGTACTCTCTCTTATACTCTAACCTTGAAAACTGGCTCAGAGTTTATCTGTTTTTTTCTTCCTGGATGAAACGACTAAAGGAGCTACATCCATTAACATTTACTTTTCCTTCCCATAGAAAGTACTCCTGGATCAGTGCTTCTTTGTTCTCTTTGTGTCTCTGCTCTGTTCTCTCAAACCCCCAGTCAGTCGTGGCAGATGGCCGCTCACACTGAGCCTGTTTCTGCTGGAGGTTTCTTCCTGTTAAAAGGGAGTTTTTCCTCTCCACTGTTGCTACATGCATGCTCAGTATGAGGGATTGCTGCAAAGTCAACGCCAGTGACTGTCCACTGTCTCTACATGCTCATCCAGGAGGAGTGAATGCTACAAGTCACTGACTCGATTCAATCTGCTGGGTTTCCTTAGATAGAAAGACGTTTTAACCAATTTGAATAAATAACTGAATCTGACTGCACTGTTCGATAGTTAGGATTAATTTGAATGTATGTACCTGACTTGAAATCTGTATGATTCGATTGAATTGACTCAGCCCATTTTAAAGTTACCCACCTTTCACACAATGCAACAGGAAACAACACTCGCCAATTATTTTTACCTCTGCCTTCCTCCATTCCTGTTGGATGGAGGAAGGGGGAGTCAGGTTTAGCCTAAACCGGCTCAGTTATGGTTAAGGTGCAAACACACCCTCAATATCTGCTCCCTCTGCAACCCCTTCTCTTTTCCAATGGTTATAATCAGTCTGACAGAGAGAGGTATCCCAATCCTTGTGGTTTTTAGTGTAACGATGGCCACCAGTGGGCTCTAGATGGACAAACTTTATGAGTTTATTATTTTACCTAATACCCCTACACATAGCTCATTCTAAAATGGCCAAACACTTAGTAGTTTATTCTAACCTCCCCATCAACCCCACACCATTCCAAACCCTTTGTGAAATGCCTTGAGACGACATGTGTTGTGAATTGGCGCTATATAAATAAAACTGAATTGAGTTGAATAGGCAATCACACGTCAATAAATAGCTGCATAAAGTTGCACGTAATTGTGGAACGATGGCAGCTTTGGCTCATCTAAAGAACATATGTTTAGGAGCTCTGCACGGAGCTGGCCTCAGTGTTACAGAGAGAAACCAGGAGGAACCGTGGGTCCGCCGGTGCAAGTTCATGTTCTCACTACGCCGCAGTCCTTTCAACCGGAGCTTTTCAGAGGGAGATGACTGGTAGGTTGGGTCATCCCTAGACCGGGCCATTCCAGCCATTTGGGACAGCCACATCTGCATGTCGCACAGAAATGTAAAGTTCCGCTCAACTGTGGCTCTAATTTGCAGCAAGGAGCCGATTTCTGAATGTAATCAGAGCTATGGACTGCACCCATGCCGCTATAAGGGCCCCCTCTGTACGTGCATATACTTTTGTTAATAAAAGGTATTGTCATTCAATATATGTACAACTTATTTGTGATGCGAAAAAATGTGTCTCACAATTGCAATGGCCTCGTCAACTCATAATTCCGTCATACAGGTTTGAGTCGCTGATGTCAATCAAGTAGTTGGTTTGCTGTAATTCACCGCAAACATCTCTCAGGGTGTGTAGACAGTCTCTCTTAGCGTTTTTCCGCCGAAAGGAACCGGTTTGGACTGTCACAGCAACGTTGTCATGGTTAGTTGGACAAGTGGTGGGTGCTTTCCGGTTAGTAATACTACTTTGCATATGTATTTATGGGTGGAGACCGGGTGGTCCAAGCACCTCGTGCTGCCACGCCAAATTCACCGCAAATTGGGGTGTCTGAAGGCTACGTGGGCTATGTTTACGCAAGGTTTCGTACATCTGGATTTTCTTGTGCTGCCCAAGTTTCCGAATTTCTCTATACCACAAACTTTTATATATATTATATATATATATATATATATATATATATATATATATATATATATATATATATTTGCCATTATGACACTAATATGATAGGGACAAATGAGGATCTTTAAATAAACTAAACTAAACTTTGTAGAATGTAACTAATGTGAAATGAGGGTAAGTCAGAGGCAAAAGTTCCCTTTTGAGTACACGGGAAGAAAAACAATGAGCTGGGGAAAGAAATAAGAGAAATTCCTAGTAAAAGAAAGATAAAAAACTGAAAACAGCGAGTAATATAGCACCATACATAAAACAAAGAGATTCATTCTATACCACTTATTCCATAGTGGGTCACAGGAGAGCTGGTGCCTATCTCCAGCAGTCTACGGGCGAGAGGCAGGGTACACCCTGGACAGGTCACCAGTCCATCGCAGGGCAACACAGAAGCATACAGGACAAAAAACCATGCACACACTTATTCACATCTAAGGGCAATTTAGCAAGTCCAATTTACCTAATAGTCATGTTTTTGGATTGTGGGAGGAAGCCGGAGTACCTGGAGAGAACCCACGCATGCACAGGGAGAACATGCAAACTCCTTGCAGAAAGACCCCCGGCCGGGAGTCAAACCCAGGACCTTCTTGCTGTAGGGCAACAGTGCTCCCAACTGCACCACCGTGCAACCAACAGTGTTTCTCACACCTCTGTCATTTATCCAAGATAAATGTACAGACATACAAGTAAATGCAATAGTATGTGTGTAAATACTCTCATTGTGTGTAAAGTACTTTGATTAGCTTACACGGAAAGCAAGTTTGACCTATTTTCTGATTAATTGAGTTAATAATTATTTGACCACTTGAAGACACTCAGATTGTGTATGGTGCATTGAACTTTAAGCCCAAGATCGTCAACCGATCGTAATACAGGGGTGTAACTAGCAAAAAGTAAAATTACACGTTCCATGTTCAGGTGCACCCTGTTTGTTTTGCACCATTCATATATTCAATATTCCTGCAATATAAATCATAGAAACCTCTACATGTTGTATATACAGTACATGACTTATAGACCTTATGGATGTAACAGGACTAGATGTTTTACAAAATGTGCATAACTTTTTCACGTTTAGATTCACATAAAACACATTTTTAGATATGCCATCAAACGTGGCAAGATAAGAAAGCGTCCTACAAAGCTGTCAGTGTCTATGTTGCAAGCGACCATGTTTATGTATGTGTAATTTTCTATTAGAAAAAAAGCTTGGAGGACACAGCATGTTACATTGCAGTGTATTCCTGCGGCATTTCTTCATTCAATGACACTTTTAAACGTGCGTCAACCGTTGGGGACTGCAGATCTAAAGATAATGAGAACTTTTTTTGTTTGATTTAAAAAAATGAAAACATAGTGTTGGTCACAGATGAAAGGTTGCTGGTTTAGATAAAAAACTTTTATGGTTCCACCTTTTTTATGTTCTTGACCTCTTTCCAGTCTGCCGGGTGATATCAGGTTTAAGGCTGAGAGTGGTTCCTGACCAGTAGGGGGCTGAGTGACGAGAAGACAATGCCACAGTGTTGTCACGATGACCGTCCCACCTCATACGCACCCCCCTCTCTCCCCTGCTTCCTTCCCCTCCTCCTCTGTTCCTCATCAGACAAGCTGGGTGTCAGCACAGGGACGGCACTGTGATTTATTGGTCTGTGCTCCTCAGGGACCCCACCTCCCAGCACTCACACTCATCCACACACAATCTCAGCCCCCCTCTCCCCCTACTCCTCACGCTCCCTCTTCCACCCTCAATTTTTCCCACCCACCGCCGACTCTTCTGTTGTCCCCCACCCCCCAATCCATTCTCTCCCCTTCTGTCCTCTCCTGCCGCATGGTCCCTGAGGGAAAAGAAGAGGTAATGACCCACATCAGCAGCAGCTATTCTCACATGTACACACCCACACACCTCATCCACCCCCCCCCCCCCCTCTCCCCCCCCCACACACAGGCAGATACTAATAAATATCCTATGTGACACACATACACACACGTACGCTCACATAAAACAGGCGCTGACACATTTACGCCCGCAGGCATGTGTATCTCAGGAATTCCATCGCTGTGCCGTAACATTATTGTGTTCCTGCTCAGAACTCCTCTGCAGTCTTTGGCCTGCAAATCATGACACAGGCTATTGATAGTAAGTCTATTTAACAATGTTTGCCTTTGTACAGCAATTTCATCACAATCTTTTGTAGACCGTGGAAGATGGAATGCAGCCTTTCAATTTCTCACTGGAATTTTATCAATCTGAAAAATGAAGAGCTTTAAAATTCTCCAGAGGAAAAGGATTATCTGACTGTTAGCTTCATCAGCATACTTGCCCATTGTGTCATAAAATTCCTTTGAACAGGTGACCATTTGGTAATAAAACTTCCTATGTGATGGTAAACTCCCTACAGAAGATTATCAGGAGGGTTTACATTCTCTCTTTTTTGCTGACTTTTTTTAAATGGCTGAGTGAGAGAAGCGTTGTTTCAAATGGTGATTTTGAATGCAGGCAGCGACTCCACACTGAAGGCAGAGTGAAGAGGTTAAATTTGAGCATTGACTTGCAAATGCTACTGACAGCACTCTGTGTGCGCTGTCAGTCATCACACACAGCAGAGTGATGCTCTTCTGCTAGAGGTGTGCTGCAGGTCTTCCACTTTGCCTGAATGCTGGCAGACAGAAGAGTGCAGTTCAGGTGCTATTAGTTTATAAATGTTTACCGACCTATTACTGAAATGGGCTATTTAGTATTTTTATATAAAAAGGAAGAAAAATTAGCTAATATCTTTTAAACAAATTCTACTTTCTTATAAAAAACTGTAATAACACCAATTCTAACATTTATAGGACACATAATCTTGTTGAAGAACAATTCTTAAGTATATTATATATTTTTGCTTTGTGGATAAACTCCAACTTGAGACCTCAGATTGGCTGCTGTATTGTTAAGGATTTTCTCTGTTTTTTGTCCAGAATTTAGTCAGCAATGTGGAACACTGCATTTTGCTGACACCTGCTGCCCAATAGGGGAATTACAACAGTCATTATCAGTTGGTACACAGCACATCTTTATTGGTCACAATAATACAATGTGAATTAATGTTCTTAACACAACTTACATACATTTGCTCACATGCATGGTGATATTTGGTGTTCAAGCTGAATTTAGGATTTCATTCATTAGGAAGGTATTTTAATTTAACTAAATGTTTTTTTTCTTTAGTTTTTGTTTCCACTATAGTTAAATGACCTGAAATGATAAAAACACTATTTCCCACAAATAACTTCTCCAGTTCATATTGAGAGAGGATGATGCAGTAAATGCTCTTGTATATTTGTCATGTTTGGTGTTTCATTTACCACAAGGTGTCACTATTATACTGTAATCACCAAACATAATGCAGCAGGTTATATTGTAGAGTTTAATATCCGTTATTTATAACCGTGTCTCTAATTAACAAAAGATTTGACACCCTTTTTCTACTTTCTGCAATATTAAAGTTGACCAATTAATAATGTAAAGACTTTACGGAATAATTTGTTTAAGTATGGACAATAATTAGAGAATTAGATTATAAGGCAAAGCAAGGGAAATTTATTTATATGCTACCATTCATACACAGGATATTACAAAGTGATTTAAATGAAAACAAAGTAAGTAAGACGATCAAAACATGAAATGCATCAAAATAACAAGCATTACAATTCAAGTATAAAATAAAACTAAATAACCAGTAATTTTCAAATTACAACAAATAAGAAGAAAATCATAGAAATTAATCTGTTTAAAATTTATTGTAAGGCAGCAGTAAACAATAATGTTTGCAGTCCTGGTTTAAATGAGTTTGCACTTCCCCTCTCAGGTTTTCAGAGAATCTTTTCCAAAGCTGAGGAACATAAAAACTAAATGCTTCCTACCTTTGTTTAGTTCTGGTCCTGGAAGCACACTTAAACAGCTATCTGATGACCTGGTGGGTCTACATGGTTTATAGAGCAGTAACTGTGAAATATTTTGGCCTGAGACCATGCTTTACAGTCCAACAACAAGAGTTTAATTTGTCTTTTTGCAACTGGGAGCCAGTGCAGTAATATGAGGACTTGTGTGAGATGATGCATTTCTCTGGTTTTGGTCAGCATTTTAGATGAGCTGTAGCTGCCTGATAGATTTGCAAAGATGTCCATAAGTACTGCCTTATATATAGATTTACATGGATTTTTTTTGACGCCATAACAATGATCTAACTTATTAGAAACCAAAGCATGCATCACTTTTTCTGTGTCTGGTCTTGATAGGAAACCCTTTATTCTTAGAATGTTTTAAGTGTAAGGCATTAGACTGATTCAGTAACAGAATGGTCTGTTTAATTTAAATGATAAAGTAATGATCAGATAGAGCATCAGTCACAACCACATCAGTATCGAACCTGGAACTAACCAGATCCAGAATATGTCTTTTGATATGACATTGATTTAAAATGTGTTTCAACAATGTATTAGTTTAGGGGAGATTGTGCTTCTGTTACCAGTTTGTTGTTCTTACTTTCTTAAAAAGCATATTATATTTTTCACTTCAACAGATTGTTACAGGGTATATTTCAAATTAAAGGTAGAAAAGTTGTGAAATGAATTATCATGTTCTCTTTTTTTCATCATAAAAACTTGGAAATTAATTGTGGTGTGAACAATTTCACTGCCACAGTAACAAATATGTTTTAAATCTGAAAACAGTGTGGTTCTGTTCTTTTTACTATTGTGGAAAAGTATTCAAACACTAAATTATGGTTCTGGCGTTTCCTCCTTTCCTTCTAATAGATTGTGAAGTTCTCTGCAACTGAAGTGCAGCTGCTGGCTAGTGCCTCCTATGTCCACTGATGTCCACGACAGCATGGAAACAGAACTTTATTTTTCTCTTTCTAGGCCATTTCTCCCTTTCATTCGCTGTTCAGTCTTGCTTGGCAAATTTTTGGCAAAGTAAGGCTTTTAGTATTTTCCAAACTGGCTGTCTAACCGATCCAGGCCTCCCACTTTCCCCTGTGATCCTTCTCTGTTGCTGTTGTAATTCCTCGGGTAACAGCAAAAAACGAATAGCAGAAAAATAATGCAACAAATTCACAGTGTTGGAGTTTACTGATCAATTTGTGAGGCCCAAAGGTTTGAGGAACCAGATTGTTACTAGACACTTTTACACAGTAATTGCTTGTTTTGCTTCCTAAGTTTATTAGGACAATTTAGACAATGTCATGTTGAAAACAGTTCAACAGGAGTGAAGAGTACATTTCCCATAAAGGGTTGCAGATAAGGCTTGGAGATACCTAAGTAAAGAACAAGCAAAACTAGACACACTAAAAATAAAATAAGATAGCAGAAAGTTAAATGAATTAAGACCTAGGGAAAATAAATTCATCTGAAGTTGGTTTTACGGTACATCCCTCCAAAGCGCTTGTTTAGGCAGTCCAAGAGATTCAGAATCTGAATGTAGCCTAAGGTGCCAAACTAGTATTAAAAACAAACAGAGCATACTAAAGTCCAGTGGAGTGATGCTGTCTTTTGTTCTGGCTCCAATTTAAAGTCATGTTGCAGACGAGAGGTGATATTGGCTGATGCCATAATTAAGGGAAGAGCAATGATCTAACCTTAAGGATGTTTGAAGGTTCATGGCATTGATGGAAAAGATAGAGCTGATGTTACACAAATGTGTCGGAACAGTCTAAAGCATCTTCTTTTCATAGTGTTCATCTTTTCATTGTCATTTGGTATATGTTGAAAGGACAAATAATAGGGGCTTAGAAAGTTTACAGAGGTGTTTGGAAGATAAAAATGCTGCATTTAGACTTACTGTCATTTAACAGTTACTTTCTATCTAGTATTTCTTCTCGATAACACACTTCAGGATCAATTCAACAAATGTGGAATCCTCAGCATGGATGGGAATATAAATCAGAATGATGCGTGACGGGAGTAAAAAGACATGCTCCATTTGCAACAACTGCATCCCAAGGGAAGCATATACAATGTAAACAAAACTGGCCCCTAAAAGGATCCTTGATGAGGGCTAACGAGGAAACAAAATTTCCCAATTTATTGGAGAAAGACCTGTCTGATTTATAAGAATTTTAAGTTTAACCACTGCAAGAGCTGCACTGATGTCAAAAGTAATTAAACAAACACATTCCAACTGTCCAAAACCAACAACAGATCATTAGAGACTTTAAGCTGATATCACTGCGTCGACAAATGTTGCGCTAAACCTATCTGTTTCCGTTGTCTATAAATTAACAACATAGCTCTGTACAATCTACATCTGGTTGTTGAAACAGAACATATTCCATCCTTGGCAGGTGAGATGGGTGGTCTTTGCACACAAACTTTATATTATTCCACTGTATGCCATTTTTCCAAAGCTATTACACAGAAACATACCCGCACCTTTCCTGATTATTTTTATTGGGAATTAATAACTAGAAGCCGAATTTATGTGTACTTCCTGTTACAGTGAGATCATTCCAATTTGTAATAGGACTTGGGACTGTTCCTACCAAAAAAGCCTCTGTCACACACACTGATGTTTGTTTACTTCTCTGTGTCATGCCTATTCCACAGGAGACGGGACATTTGCCCCCTGCCCATAAATCTTTAATGTCTTGCATGACTTGCACAGTTGAAAGAAACTTCACACAGCTCTCTGGCAAAATGAATGTGTGTGTGAGAGAGAGTCTGTGTACGAATAAATACATAAATCCTAGTTCAGGATCACTGTTGCTAGTAGTGAGGATGGCTAGCAGCCAGCTGCTTCGATGCGTCCTATGCTCAACCTAAAACAAATGCACCATTATCCCCCTGTAGCTAAGCTGCAGCGCACTGAGCTTCACTATCTTCTACTCGCTTCTTGTATTTTCCTAAGGTGAAAGCAAACCATCTCCAATTTACTGATGCTGAGGTTTAATGACTGATGTTTGGACAATAAAACTCTGTCAAGCGTATCAAAGGCAGGAGTTAAGTCCTTATTATCAATCCTCATTATCAATAATGTAGCAGTCATCACATCACCTTTATCATATGTCTTGCATTGTGTCTCTCTAATTTAAGACAATATAATTATAGTTGTCACCAACCAATCACTGCTAATTAACTACAGATGCAGAGTAACTCTGGTGTTGCATTCTTAATTATGAATGAAAAAAAAACAAAGTCCCCTGAGGCATAGTGAAAACAAGAGTGTGTGATTAATACTGATGTCAAATAAAAAAATTGCACATCATGATATATAGCTAATAGTCATTTTATACTACCAGAGGACTTGATAACCATGTTCCTCACTCTGCTGTACACATTTATTACTGTAATTATCTTTTTGCTATCTCTCTGAATTAATTATTTTTCTTTCCATATGGAAGGTATACCTGGCTCACTGCTTCTGTGTGCGACTAGATTATCAGACTGTATAATTGGTTTAAATCAAATTTACAACCTGTATTTGACATAATTAGACATATGTGACATATGTGATGAATTGGTGCTTTATAAATCACAGTGATGTTCACTTAGTTACAGTTTTGCTCTGTGTTTGCTTTCTTTACACATAAATGTTTAAGATCACCAAACAAATGTCAGACGAAGATGACTTGAGTAAAATACAAAAAAACAGTTTTCAAATGAAGTCAGATGAATTCAATCAGCCTGAAAAGAGTTACAAAGCTATTTCTGGAGATTCCAGTGAACCACAGTCTGAGTCATTATCTACAAAAGGTGAAATCATGGAACATTGGTGAACCTCCCCAGGAGTGGCTGACCTGTCAAGGTAACAAGATGATCGTGGAGGTCACAAATGAACCCAGAACAACATCTTAAGCATTGCAGAAACCATTGCCCACCAAAAACAGCATAAAGGCATTACAAATCTTGACCTTTCCCAAGAATCTTGGGAAGGCATTCAGTGAACTGATGAGACAAAATCAAATCCTTTTAGAAAATGAGCGTTCCGTTACATCTGTAGAAAAACTAGCAAAACAAATCAGAAAAAGAACATCATACCGACAATAAAGCCATGTGTAATGGTCGCGGCTGCTTTGCTGCTTCAGGACCTGGACAACTTGCCATAATTAATAGAACCTTGAATTCTACTCTCTAGCAAAAAATCCTTAAGGAGAATGTTTGCACATCCGCCAGTGACCTTCACCTCAAGCAGGATGATGATTCGAAGCACCCCAGCATGTCCACCTCTGAATACTTCAAAACAAACAAAAAAAATACTTTCCGAAGGTTTTGGTTCGATATTAAATGTGATCGAGATTCTGTCGTGTGACCTTAAGCAGGCCGTTTATGCCAAAAAAAAATGTGGCTGAATTAAAACAATTCTGGAAAGAAGAGAGGGCCAACATTTCTCCACAGACCCATTACCAATAATCAAATATTTCATGGTAGTTATAGCTAACCAGGGTGGCAGAACCTATGATTAGTTCAATTCAATTTTATTTATATAGCGCCAATTCACAACAAATGTCGTCTCAAAGCACTTTACAAAGTCAATTTAGTTGAATCATAGAGATTCAGTCCATCGCAGGGCAACGCACAAACAACCATACACACACTCATTCATACACCTAAGGGCATAGAGTGAACAATTAACCTAATAGGCATGTCTTTGGACTGTGGGAGGAAGCCGGAGTACCCGGCAGCATTCACTTCTCCTGGATGAGCATGAAGGGACAGTGGAGAGAAAATTCCTTTGCCCCCTAAAACTAATTGCTTTTTCACATAAGTTGTGTTGCATAACTTAGATAAAACCATCATTTAAAAAAAAGTTTTTTGATTTAACTCAGGTTGTCCTCGTCTGAGTTTGTTTGACAATTTGGTTGCAGATTTTTGTTCATAGCACTTTAACTGGATTGAACTGAACTAAACTTGATGCATTTGGTCACAATTCTTGCCATTTTAAAGGCCAGCAGCAGATGGGAATGAAAACAAAAGTGATTTGAAAATAAATGACTTTGGTGAGTTTATCACAAAATGACATTAAACATGATGTTGCAGGAACTGGCTTTCTGTTTTCAGTTTAGTAAATCCTATTTATGACAACTCACGGTGAAAACATACTCAAATTATATATGATAATACTTCAACATGAGTAGAAAAGTCCAAAATAGTGTAGTAAAACAAAACTATAAATGTTTAGATTTAAAAATAATTTTAATACATTTTATAAGGATAAAGCAGCCATTTAAATAGAGATTCATGGAATAATACAGTCTTTATTTACAATTGTACATGCATTTAGCTGGACATGCTTTCTTACTAGCAACAGGTGTTTAACACGTTTTATTCAGCTGCAAAAATCCTAATAAAATGGTTCCTAAAAAAGTTGGTCTTGGGTTCCTATCCCAGCTGGGAGCTTTCTGGATTGAGTTTGTATGTTCTCCCAGTGCATGCACGGAGAAACTCAAATTTTCTCCAATGGCGCAAAAGCATAAATGAGCTAATTTGCATTCCCTTTAGGTGTGAGTGTGCACATGCAAGATTGTGTATCTCCAAGGTGCCCTTGGGTTAACCTTTCTACAATCTACTAAGGATTAAGGATCTACCTTGCCTCCAGTAACCACTGGAGTTGGAACCAGCCCCCTGTCAAAAACAGATATGTGAAAAATCTAATGATTGACATTTCTGAGTAAGCATCCTCACCTTTCGCATATGTCTACACACAATAAATAATGTCTCTTTTTGCAGTTTCCTGTTACTATTTCTTAGGAGGCAAATGTCTGAGGAAAGTGGGTGTTCTGGGTTAAAACTGATAATAAAAGTAGTATTAATTAAAGGCAGTCTGTAGCATAATGTGTCTCACAAGGTTTATCCACACAAAGTTGAAACCTCTGATCATTAAATAATTCCTGCAGCACTGAGGGTTCAGGGCTGACTGTAAACCTTGTGGGATTAATTATGAAATAGCTTTTACATTGTTATTTTAAGCTGTAGAAGGATGTGGCTGCAGCTGATGAACCCCCACATTAATATTAGCCTATGTGCACGTAGAACAGAAAAGGGTTAATTAATGGGGCTCTTTGCAGAAGCAAGACTTTGGCTTTGATAGACGATGACTTACTGTTTGGAAGAGGGAAAAACAACACAGACTATAGTTGCTCATTTCTGGAGGCATTTTAATTGCTAGAGTGGGGAGCCAAGCTAAAAATGTCTCTGCTGGCTTTCAGCATGAGAACATAACCAGAACTTCTCTCTGTCATCTCAACGATTCATAGCTGGACAAAATTGAAAATTGTCAAAATACTTTGGTATGCATAACCAATGCTACTCTACAAACTGCAGCTTGTCACTTCTAATCAGTTGCGAAGACTCAAAAATGCAGGATTAGGGGGCAGCAGTTCTCCAGGGTGTAGACGTGACCACCCGCATGAGAGTGGGTCCAGATGACTCCATACTTTCTCCCATGATGTGCTGAAAATTTCGTGTAAACAGTTCCGGCTCATTAGAGAATTACAAAATAGTTTAATTCAACACGTGCAAGAATAAGAGGCTCCCATTGATCAACTTTGAATCATGTAAACCTCTTCAGTCTGTCCTAATTTCTGTCTGAGTTTTATACCTTCTGCAGCTTAATTGCTTTTATCTTCACATCCAATGCGATTTCAAAAAATACCAGCAAACCTGCTGAATTTAAGTTTTGACTCATTCTTGTAACCCTAAACTCACAAAAACTCAGAATTTACCTTTATTTTATTCAATTTTAAGAACTTCTTTGTCTACACACACTGTCAGAGTGACTAAGTAAGATTAATGCTGAGAAAAAACAAATTATTTCTGTGTCCAGTCATTAGATCCCCTTTTAAAACCATGGGTCTACTAAATAAAAGGACAATGGCTAAAGTGAGCTGAGCATATAACGTAAACCGCCGCATCAAACTGCTGCCAGGCGAGTTTTTTTTCTGTGATGCTTTACTGCTTCCAGTGCTGAGGTTTCACCCAAACCACTCATTTTAAGAACCACTTCTTCTGAGACTCACAGTTATTCACAGAAATACATCCTGGTGGAAACAAACCATTCATGAATTTTATGATGGTTTCTAAGGAATGATCCTTTTACTATTTATATTTTCATTGTTGTTTGCAGATTTGAGGTTGGAAACGGCCTTTAAAGTATCTCAACAAGATTTCTTTTTCTCCTTGACTTTAAAGCCATGAGATCTCACTACACTCTTGTAAAAATACAAAAATATTATCAGCCGTGCATATGACAAATCATATATATATAAGTTAAATAGCTTCATGTTGCAAATGTATAAACAATATGATCTGTTTGATGAACAAAACATTAAATTAAAAATGTTTAATGGGAAAGGTTTTTCTAATTCCCATTTTTAGTTCAAGGACATGTGGTGGTCATTTCTTTATAATTTTGCCACGTGCCAACCACACACGTCATTGTATTTCACTAGGATATATAAGGAAAATAAAAAATACATGTATTTTTTATAATTTTTTACAAATAAAAACAAAATGTGTGGTGCATTTGTGTTTAGCCCCTCTAAGTAAATACCCTATTAAGCTACTTTTCACTGTGATTACAGCTAGAAGTCTTTTGTCTGGACAAGGAGGTTTTTGCCCATTCTTCAATAGCTCAAACAGTCATATCAGATGGAGAGCACTTGTGAACATCAGTTTTGACTGGGCAAATATTACATAAATATGCTTTGATCCAGAGTGAGATGTATTTTTTAAAATTTGTTTGTAAAAAATGGTGAAAAGCATGTATCGTTTTTGTCTTACATGTTCTACTCTGTCTTGGTCTATCACACACAGTGGCCCTCAAATGTATGCACACCCTTGTGAAAATACCAGGCTTCTGAGTTGTAAAAAACCGGCTCCCTGATGAATCTTTCGAAAATATTTTCCACCATTACTGTGACATTTAATCCAGTAAAATCCAAATGAAAAACAAGCCACAAGAAATCTTGCTGGAGAAGATATGTAAAAAATAATAATGGATGCACACCCTTAAAATAAAACTTTGTTAAATTAGCTTTTGATTTAATTTGAGTAATTATAGGGCACACTGTCAGCATCAATTATTTTAATGATTCTGATTAACCAGAAAAAAAGTTCAACTGTAGAGAGTACATCTTTCTGACAATCAGTTGCCTTAGCTTAATGCATCATTTCCAGAGTGGTTACAAATGCTGAAAAGGATCTTATTAAAAGAAATCTCCTGAAGTCTTCTAAAAGTCTTCAAGAATCCTTCATGAGGACCATTAAATCGAGGCACGTGACGTCGCCCGGTACGGCGGAGCCGGGGTCCCACCCTGGAGCCAGGCCTGGGGTCGGGACTCGCCGGAGAGCGCCTGGTGGCCAGGTTGCTCCTCGTGGGACCCGGCCTGGACAAGCCCGAACGGGAGACGCGAGGCCATCCCCCAGTGGGCCCACCACCTGCAGGGGGAACCGTTAGGGGCCGGTGCAAAGATGATTGGGTGGCGGACGAAGGTGGCGGACGAAGGTGGAGACCTCAGCGGCCCGATCCCCGGATGCTTAGGCTGGCTCTAGGGACGTGGAATGTTACCCAGCTGGGGGGGAAGGAGCCTGAGCTTGTGGGGGAGGTCGAGAGATATCGACTAGAAATAGTTGGGCTCACCTCCACGCACAGCGTGGGCTCTGGAACCCATCTCCTTGAGAGGGGCTGGACTCTCTTCTACTCTGGAGTGGCCCATGGGGAGAGGCGGCGGGCTGGGGTGGGTTTGCTTGTTGCCCCCCAGCTCAGCCGTCTCGTGTTGGGGTTTACCCCGGTGGTTGAGAGGGTCGCATCCCTGCGCCTTCGGGTCGGGGATAGGGGTCTGACTGTCGTTTCGGCCTACGGGCCGAGCAGTAGTGCGGAGTACTACTGCCAAGTGCTGGATAGTGCCACTCCCGGGGACTCCATTATTCTGCTGGGGGACTTCAACGCCCACGTGGGAAATGACAGTGACACCTGGAGAGGCGTGATCGGGAGGAATGGCCTCTCGATCTGAATCTGAGTGGTGTTTTGTTATTGGACTTCTGTGCTAGTCACGGATTGTCCATAATGAACACCATGTTCAAGCATAAGGGTGTCCATCAGTGCACTTGGCACCAGGACACCCTAGGCAGGAGGTCAATGATCGACTTTGTTGTCGTATCGTCAGACCTTCGGCCGCATGTTTTGGACACTCGGGTGAAGAGAGGGGCTGAGCTGTCCACTGATCACCACCTGGTGGTGAGTTGGATCCGCTGGAAGAGGAGAAAGCCGGACAGACTTGGCAGGCCCAAGCGCATAGTGAGGGTCTGCTGGGAACGCCTGGCGGAGCCCTCGGCAAGGGATGTATTCAACTCCAGCCTCCGGGAGAGCTTTGACCAGATTCCGGGGGATGTTGGAGACATAGAGTCCGAGTGGACCATGTTCTCCGCATCTATTGTCGATGCTGCTGCCCGTAGCTGCGGCCGTAAGTTCTGCGGTGCCTGTCGCGGCGCAGTCCCAGAACCTGGTGCTGGACACCGGCAGTAAGGGATGCTGTTAAGCTGAAGAAGGAGTCCTATCGGCTGTGGTTGGCTTGTGGGCTGACGGGTACCGTGAGGCCAAGAGTGCTGCGGCCCGGGATGTGGCAGAGGCAAAAACCCGGGCCTGGGAGGAGTTCGGTGAGGCCATGGAGAAGGACTACCGGTCTGCCTCGAAGCGATTCTGGCAAACCGTCCGGCGCCTCAGGAGGGGGAAGCAGTGCTTCACCAACACTGTTTATAGTGGGGGTGGGAGGCTGCTGACCTCGACTGGGGACATTATCGGGCGGTGGAAGGAGTACTTCGAGGATCTCCTCAATCCTGCCATCACGCATTCCCTGGTGGAAACAGAGGCTGGGGACTCGGGGTTGGACTCTTTCATCACCCAGGCTGAAGTCACCGAGGTGGTTAAAAAGCTCCGCGGTGGGAAGGCTTCGGGGGTGGATGAGATCCGCCCTGAGTACCTCAAATCTCTGGATGTTGTGGGGCTGTCATGGTTGACACGCCTCTTCAACATTGCATGGCGGTCGGGGACAGTGCCTCTGGACTGGCAGACCGGGGTGATGGTCCCCCTTCATAAGAAGGGTGACCGGAGGTTGTGTTCCAACTACAGGGGGATCACACTCCTCAGCCTCCCTGGTAAGGCCTACGCCAGGGTATTGGAGAGGAGAGTCTGGCCGATAGTCGAACCTCAGCTTCAGGAGGAGCATTGTGGTTTTCGTCCCGGCCGTGGAACACTGGACCAGCTCTATACCCTCTACAGGGTACTCGAGGGCTCATGGGAGTTTGCCCAACCGGTTCACATGTGTTTTGTGGACCTGGAGAAGGCATTCGACTGTGTCCCTCGTGATGCCTTGTGGGGGGTGCTCCAGGAGTATGGAATCGGGGGCCCTTTATTAGGGGCCATCCGGTCCCTGTACGAGCGGAGCAGGAGTTTGGTCCGCATTGCCGGCACTAAGTCGGACCTGTTCCCGGTGCATGATGGACTCCGGCAGGGCTGCCCTTTGTCACCGGTCCTGTTCATAACTTTCATGGACAGGATTTCTAGACGCAGCCAAGGGCCGGAGGGGGTCTGGTTTGGGGACCAGTGGATTTCGTCTCTTCTTTTTGCAGATGACGTGGTCCTGCTGGCCCCCTCTAGCAAAGGCCTACAGCATGCGCTGGGGCGGTTCGCAGCCGAGTGTGAGGCAGCTGGGATGAAGATCAGCTCCTCCAAGTCAGAGGCCATGGTACTCAACTGGAAAAGGGTGGCTTGTCCTCCTCAGGTTGGAGGGGAGTTCCTGCCTCAAGTGGAGGAGTTCAAGTATCTCGGGGTCTTGTTCACGAGTGAGGGAAGAATGGAGCGGGAGATCGACAGACGGATTGGTGTGGCTGCTGCAGTAATGGGGGCGCTGTGCCGGTCCGTTGTGGTGAAGAGAGAGCTGAGCCGAAAAGCGAAGCTCTCGATTTACCGGTCGGTCCACGTTCCTGCCCTCACCTATGGCCATGAACTTTGGGTCATGACCGAAAGAACAAGATCCTGGATACAAGCGGCTGAAATGAGCTTCCTCCGTAGGGTGGCCGGGCACTCCCTTAGAGATAGGGTGAGGAGCTCGGCCATTCGGGAGGGGCTCGGAGTAGAGCCCCTCCCGAGACATCAAGAGGAGCCAGTGAAGGTGGCTCGGGCATCTATACCGGATGCCTCCTGGACGCCTTCCTCGGGAGGTGTTCCGGGCACGTCCCACCAGGAGGAGGCCCAGGAGACGGCCCAGGAAACGCTGGAGGGACTATGTCTCTCGGCTGGCCTGGGAACGCCTTGGGCTCCCCCCGGAGGAGCTGGAGGAGGTGTCTGGGGAAAGGGACGTCTGGGTGTCTCTGCTGAGTCTGCTGCCCCCGCGACCCGGTTCCGGGTAAGCGGAAGACGACGAGTACGAGTCTTCTAAAAAATGTACTGAGATCTGAAGAAACCAAAGTTAACCTTTGGGCCACAATTCCAAAAGATACACTATATTGCCAAACGTTCAGGGTCACACCGCCAAATAAATGAATTCTGGTGTTCCAATCACTTCTATGGCTGTAGGTGTATAAAGTTATGGTGTGGGGAAACTTGACTGGCCTGCACAGAGTCCTGACCTCAACCTTCTTCTACACGTTTGGGAAGATTTGGAGCAGAGGCTGCAATTTAGGCACTCCTAAACCTTATGGATGATATTTACAGAACAGTTAAAGTTGCTGTTACTGGCAATGGAGGGTCCATCAACAAATTGGACCTTATAGATTAAGAATAGGATTTCATCAAAGTCCATGTACATGTAGAAGTAGACAGACAAATACTTTTGGTAATATAGTGTAAATCTGGCACAAAAGCAACATTGAACCTTACCAAAAGAACAAAAAGTCTGGTTGGGACAAACCTATTGCTGTGAAGAAATATACAATAGTGCAGTGTCCAGAACCTCACTGCTGAGGTTACGGCTCTAAGTTGTAATGCTTTTACCAAAAAATTTTTTCAACATCCAAAATATCTGTGCCAGTCTCGTTAAGCTGCAGACCACCCTGTGTCTGCTAGCTGCATAGAAAGATGTTGGAGTATTATTTTATAAAAGCTAAGCGTCGTACACCATCAAAATACAAATGTAATGTAGCATTCCTGGGCATAATAATTCTACGATAAAACAAGCTGTGAGAAGAGGTACATAAAACTCCACAGGTCCTCACTTCAAAATGTGAATTTAGAATCACCCGTTACAAAGTGCATGCCTTAGAAAGCTGGGGTTTCTTCTCTAGGATGTATTAGTTTCTCACATCAAAGATGAAAATACTGTCCAGCCATAGAAAACCATCTGCCTCATTAAGATCTCAATTAATTTGATGGGATAAGACTCACTTTAGATGGAGCTTCGGAATCAGCTCAGTCATCACAGCAACCACATTTCATCATGCAATGAGGCACAGTTTCCTTTAGGCATTATGGGTAATACTGAGAGGTAATGTGATACATCTCTAACAAGATTAACGAGACAGCTAAGACTTGTATACTGTAAATCACCGAGCAGCAGAAAGCTAAATATTTCAGGAAAATACCTTCATATTTTCCATTGAGTTTGTTTTGTCATGTTAAAAATCATACCCCATGCACACTCTGTGTTCATGGAATGCCAGCAAGTGATATTGTTTTAAATGAGGGATGACAGTGGTTTTCAGTACTGCCGCCAACAATGTTCCCACAAACCTCTCTGTGGGTCCAGTGTTTATTTCGTTCTAAATACACATGTTTATTTTTGTGGCTTGTTCCATGTTCCAGTCCCACGAAGGCAGCCAGGGAAAACTTTGATCAGTCCTTCCTGAAGCTAAAGCACTCAGTTTTAATTATTCCTGCTGCACAAATAACGAGAAAAAAAATACTTTTCATATGCAAGAAAGTCATAGCATAAATCAAGAGCATGCCAGGTATTTTTCCAGAGGTAAAATGCTGAATCTTGCAGCAGTGTAGTACAAGTCAAACCACATGTTACACTTTACACTGCAATCTGACTCTGGTCTTGTGCAACCATCAAAACAAATTTTTTTTTTGGCAGCGAAAAAGTATCTGGAAATAAAAAGTCATATTTTGGTGGGAGATTTGTCATATGCATAAAGTAGCCCGAACAAAAAGGCCAAGGTAATTGCAAACAAAAGGTTTAAATCATATTGTTTGTCATGTTTTTGAAATTTTTTTAAATCTACAAAATAACAAAAAGAAAATAATTTTTGGTCATATATGACCAGAGCGCCTCCTTCTGCATCATTGTTGGCTTGTGGCAAGCTGCAAATGGAACTTCTCTCAGCAACAGTTTTCTTCTCTGTATTCTTCCATAAAGGCCAGAATTATGGTGGTTACAACTAAAAGCTGATGTGTTTACAACATATCACACTTGAGCTGGGTATCTCAGCAGCTCCTCCAGAGTAAACACAGTCCTCTTGGCAGTTTCTGTGATAAATGAGCTCCTTGCCTGGAATGTCAGTTTATGGGAATGATTATGTCTTGATAGGTAAACAGTTGTATCATACTTTCTGATTTTACGTGATAAACAGTGCTCAGTCAGATGTTCAAAGCCTGGAATGTTGTTTAACTAATTCAAATAAAGCCCTTTTTTTACTATTTCTTTCCTTCCAACTTTGTTCAAAAATCTATTCTAAACATTACCATGACAGTTCTGGAAGGCTATTTTAGTGTAAATCATAAAAAAAAAATGTTTTTTAAAGGTTTAAATACAACAAATGAAAATAATCCATATTTTCATATGTTGAAGTCTGTGGAACTTTAAATATCATTATTGTAATAATTGGTGAATAAAAACAATGCCATTGCATTTTTTCATGTTTTTTTCTTCCCCAAATGCAAATTTTGAAAAACAAATTCTCATCAGGTTTTGCAAACACATCTTGTGTGATTCATTTAGAAAATGTTTAGATAAGTGAGTGAAGCCAGTGATGATTGCTGCAAAACTAAAACTCAGGAATGTTCACATCCTGTTGCAGATCTCTTCTGTTGCATCACTGCAATCAGGAACACAGCATGCATGCCTGAAGACCTTTACCTCCTGGTGGAGCAATAACAATTTATCCAAACTTCTTGTGTATTTCCATCTGAATAAATTATTACAAATGAGAAAAGCATACATTTTAGGGTGGGATATATCTTTATTTAAAATTCTCCAGGATGAAGACTATAGATATAATCTATAGGCTACACCAAAGCAGACATAATATAAACCAAAGCTATAAAACTGACATAAGTTTGAAGTTACTGAATGTTTAAGTACAGATAAAACAAGGTACTTTAACCTGTTAAAACCCTTGGCTTGTACGTACATAATTGTCTATATGTGTGGTGTTCGTTTTGCTGTGTATTATGCATGTTAGAAACAAGAAAGGGCAGAACCAAGCTCCACAACCAATTTCTGTTGTTGCCTGTTGAATGTTTAAAGGCTCATGGTTTTTGTTTTACCCCCCTCCCACTGGGAGTCCCAGCACAGCTTCCCGGCCCCAGCTGCAATCTTATGCTCCGCATGTACATCGAGAGTCAGAATTCAGATCGCAAAATCACGTCATAGTCAACTGTGACTAATTATAATTAGCTTGGTCACTAAGCTCAAAAAACAATGCATTTCCTCTCATTTTGTACATTCAAACACTGT
This sequence comes from Crenichthys baileyi, assembly GCA_036173005.1. Taxonomy (NCBI): domain Eukaryota; kingdom Metazoa; phylum Chordata; class Actinopteri; order Cyprinodontiformes; family Goodeidae; genus Crenichthys; species Crenichthys baileyi. The sequence continues at coordinate 158,077 of JAHHUM010001780.1, read as the reverse complement.
AGCAACACATTCAAAAAGAGACATTGTACATCATTGCCTGTGTGACAGATTTAATGTGTTGAAAACTGATGCAAATAAGCATTTCATTATTACAGCAATCACTGCCATGTATGTACGGCAGCCATATTGGATTTTGAGGTCAGGACTAGCGAGAAACCTCTTACTTTCCAAGTCAGTATTCTGAATTCAGAGGGCATTCCAGTTGATAATTTCAACTTGGATTTGAGACAGTTTGGGCTTTAGAGTCCAAATTAAAGCTGGCCCATAATATCAGTGGTCTGTCTAATCTACTTTCAATACAGCTGTGATCTTCACAAAAAACTAGGTCCAAAACTGTATTCAAAACCTTAAAGTGAAGAAGAGAAATGGAGCTTATGGCTGCAGTAAATTTGAGCAGAGCAGTGTTACCAGCTTTCAAAACCCAGTTATCACTAAAACAACAGTCATTCTGAAGACCAATCGCAGCACGTCCCCTAGACCTGATACTGAATCTGTTTGCTTGGCAAAAACAATAAACACTATTCTGGAATTAGATTACACCAACATAAAAGGTGCACAAGCAAAGATTTATATATATATATATACTCACAATCATCCTTTATAAAGAATCGTAGCATTAGTAGAAACAGTATTTGTGGCTCATAGTGGCAAGCAGAGGTGATTGCACAGCAAACAACGCTGGCCTTTCCAGCTTTATACAAAGAGAATAGAAATTTTATATTTATAATAAATTAAACAGCCTTTTAAAATAGCTGTCTTGTCCTTCTTTGGCTATCTTTAGATAAACAATACACTAAAACAAATTAAGAAAGAAAAAAAAGTTGGTGGTCAAGTTTTCAACCTTGTCTGTGGCAATATAGTGGTAGCAGTGTGATGAGTCAAGTTGCGCTGAATGAAAGCTGTCGGCATCAATTATTTTTTCCTCGGCAGTCCATTTTGTCCCACAGGGGGAAATGATACCTAACTTTTATTAATTCAACGGACTAATTTTAGTAAACCATGTCTTTTGTTAAAGGGAGTAAAGGATGCCTATAAGTGAGCTCAATAAATAAAATAAGATATATATATATTATAATATATATATATTATATATTATATATTATATATATAAATATATATATATATATTATATATATATAATATATATAATATATATATAATATAAAATATATATATATACATACATACACACAGGGGTTGGACAATGAAACAAAAAACCTGTCATTTTAGTGGGGGAGGTTTCATGGCTAAATTGGACCAGCCTGGTAGCCAGTCTTCACTGATTGCACATTGCACCAGTAAGAGCAGAGTGCGAAGGTTCAATTAGCAGGGTAAAAGCACAGTTTTGCTCAAAAATATTGAAATGCACACAAATTTGGGGGGACATACCAGAGATCAAAAGAGGACAAATTTTTGGTGCGTCTTGCTGGCGCATCTGTGACCAAGACAGCAAGTCTTTGTGATGTATCAAAGGCACGGTAAACCAGGGTAATGTCAGCATACCACAAGAAGGACGGACTACATCCACGTGGATTAAATGTGGACGCAAGAGGAAGCTGTCTGAAGGGGTGTTCGGGTGCTAACCCGGATTGTATCCCCAAGAAACATAAAACACAGCTGCCCAAATCCCGGCAGAATTAAATGTGCCCGAAACTCTCCTGTTTCCACCAGAACTGTCCGTCGGGGGGCTCCCAGGGTCAATATACATGGGGGGTGCTATAGCCCAAACCTTTTGGCACTCATGCCAATGCCAAACGTCGGTTTCAATGGTGCAAGGGGGGCAAATCTTGGGCTGTGGACAATGTGAAACATGTATTGTTCTCTGATGAGTCCACCTTCACTGTTTTCCCCACATCCGGGAGAGTTACGGTGTGGAGAAGCCCCAAAGAAGTTACCACCCAGACTGTTGCATGCCCAGAGTGAAGCATGGGGGTGGATCAGTGATGTTTGGGTGCCATATCATGGCATTCCCTTGGCCCAATACTTGTGCTAGATGGGCACGTCACTGCCAAGGACTACCAAACCATTCTTGAGGACCATGTGCATCCAATGGTTCAAACATTGTATCCTGAAGGTGGTGCCGTGTATCAGGACGACAATGCCCCAATACACACAGCAAGACTGGTGAAAGATTGGTTTGATGAACATGAAAGTGAAGTTGAACATCTCCCATGGCTTGCACAGTCGCCAGATCTAAATATCATTGAGCCACTTTGGGGTGTTTTGGAGGAGCGAGTCAGGAAGCGTTTTCCTCCACCAGTATCACGTAGTGACCTGGCAACTATCCTGCAAGAAGAATGGCTTAAAATCCCTCTGACCACTGTGCAGGACTTGTATATGTCATTCACAAGACGAATTGACGCTGTATTGGCCGCAAAAGGAGGCCCTACACCATACTAATAAATTATTGTGGTCTAAAACCAGGTGTTTCAGTTTAATTGTCCAACCCCTGTATATATATATAGCAAAGTGTAACAAAAGTAACAAAGTGACATATAACAAGCCTGTATTTCTGTTAGTTTTGATGATTATGGCTAACAGCTACTGAAAAAAACCAAATCTGTCTCCCAGAAAATGTTAATATTAATTAAGACCATTAAAAAATGTTTTAAATGCAGAATGGTTATGTTCTGGTGATGTTGTGGCCTGCACAATCATGGGAAATACCGCTGACTTGACACCAGCATCCTCAACAAGGAGGGTAAGTCATAAAGAGTTATTGCTAAAGAAGCTGTCTGTTCAGAGTGCTGTATCCAAACACATTATTAGAAAGTTGAGTGGAAGGAAAAAGGGTGCATGAGTCCTCTTTACCAGGAAAGTTTAGAGCACTTCATGTTTGTCTCTGCTGATATGCTTTATAGAGATTTGGATTTGATATCTGAGCAAGACTTACCCCTTACTCAAACAGCCAGAAAAACCAAAACATTCTTCAGTGCCCATGGTATTACTAAGTTGGATTGGCCTGCAAAAATGTGCCTAACCGAAACCCTAGAGAGAATACACAAAGGATGGTCAAGAGGAAGATCGAGACACCAGATTCAACAATGCAGACGAGCTGAAGGGCGCAGTTAAAGCATCCTGGACTTCCTTGATATCTCAGCATCTCCATGCCACGCTTCATTGATGCAATAATTCCTGCAAAGGAAGCCCTGACCAAAGTGCATATGCTGTACAGTATGTAGACATGTTTTTCAGTGCACCAAACATTTTGGGTTTTCATTAGCTGTAAGTCATAATCATTAAACCTAGCAGAAATAAATGCTTTAAACATATCACTGTGTGTAATGAATCCACATGTTTCACTTAATTAATTCCTTAATTACTTAAATATCTAATGATCTAGGAAATTCTAATTCATTGAGATTCACCTGTAAGCTTTAAAGTATGTCTGTTCTTCAAGGATTCAGTTTAATGTCAGATAGGCACAGGTGAGAAGAATGTCACTGAAGTTTATCCTTGTGCCTAACAGTTATTCTTAGTACGCTAGTCTTGGAATTTATTGAGTTGTTACTCAGTATTTTTTTGTGAACTTTAAGACAGATTACCACCTATCTGATGGCACAGTGGTTGAGTTGATACACAGCTCCATCTACAGCAAGCTTTAATTAGCCAGCAGCTGACATTTTAACTTGTGCAACATTTGTCTGGTCTAGTGAGCAGTTTAAGGTGCACAAAAAAATTCTGCCCAAACCGCATCTTTACCGATGTCCATAGCTGAGTAGCTTTAACTAACTCTGTCGCTAACAAGTCCGATCTTTACAAACTATTTAAAAACACAGAAACAAATTAAAGCTTCAATACGCTAAATTTCTAATGGTCAAATGAAAAATAAATCGAGCTGAATAATCTAGTTATAGAGATATCTCCGTTTTTGGTTGTACAAGCCTATGAAATAAAGCATATCTTCAAAAAATAGTACGCTTGTTGGATACAAGTGAACAAATATAGAATTTGTTTCCTCACAAGCTGGCAACAAAAAAAGAAGGACATCAAACTTTCATTGGCAAGGTTGCAAAAAGGCGCACACTGTTAGTCTTTATCTGTAATGTGTTTGCAAAGATATAAGCTACAATTATTCTGTATGGTGATATTGCAATATAGCTTTATTTCAGAGAGTTTAGTGTCCCTCACTTAATGCAACCTTATACAAGAGAGTCAGAGGTCATTGTGTTAGGGGTAGTGCATCCCACCCCCCCCGGTCAGTCCAGTGGAGGAGATCCATAGTGAGTGGTCGAAAAGGGAGAAAAGGAGCTGATGAGCTCATAAAGTCATATGTAACAGTTCCAGAACAGGTATTAAGACTTGAACTAAAAGCGGCAGACTACACAAACTGAGTAGTAGCTCCTGCGTCAAAACCTATTGCACAGGTTGGGGTGTCTGCAGGCTACAAACCAAGAGAGGCGACGCCTCTCATCACAAGGGTGCAGAGTTGTTGCGGTAGGCATAATGGTTGCCATGCTCGGCATCTGCAATCTGTAGGCTTGGTTTCCTCTCCGGCTCCTCACTGTTCTGCGCATCTGGCCTCTTGTAACATGGATGGCGCTCCTTGAAGAAATCTGACACAAAGCGAACCTGCAGGGGAGTGGGGAAAGTAGAACAGTAAGACAGTTGGTAACTTAGGAGATATCTTTTCCGGTGAGGGGAAACAGAGGATGTAAAAAGGTTTGGCTGAAAATTGAGATTAAATCTGTCTAGAGGGGTTTATGCACAGTAGCTAAATGACACACCAACACTTCTACGGACTCACATCTGAGAAGAACACACAGAGCAGGGTAACCTCTGTAGGCTATAAAACACTGTCTCAGGGGGTGTGTCTTTTTGCACACAGGGCAGTTAAGGCCAGACAGATGCATGGAGGTTCCAATTAATGAAATATGTGTACACTCTGCACTGCAGATTTTCAACAAGTCAACAACCGCCAAGAAAAGTAGCCCAGCTAGATGAAGCAAACACAATGAACATATTGGCTGGGAATCATGACACACTATGCTAATATTTTATGCTTCTTCAGCTTCCAAGTTATTGTTGAAATTCAATGAAGCCCAAAAATGCTTCATCAGTGATTTTCTGCTCTGGAAGGAGTATCAGTACCAGTAAGAGTTCCATTAAGCATTTCACCGTGTTTAGTTTTCCAATCAAATATTCCCCACTGTGGTAAGATTCAACGTTAGGATTTCATTGGGCGAGGTTGAAGTTACCTCAAAAGGGACAAAATGTCAAAACGTGAGCATGTTTCAAGTTACTTAGCATTCCACACAGGATCAAAGACGCCCCTGGGCTGCTTTCAGTTGAGTTATTGCTGGCTTTTTGCGAAGTCTGGCGTAGCATTTGTGAACTGTTACTGTGTTTGCCTTAACAAGATGTCGTCTAGGAGACTCACATTGAGTACGGCAACCAGAGCTCCCTGCAGCAGCCCCACCAGCACGTCGCTCCAATGGTGCCTGTAATCAGAGACTCGGGTGTAACCCACGTACACGGCGAAGGCCACCAGGAAGAACTGAATGGTTGGCCGCAGAAGTCTGGCCCACTTAGCCACAAGTCTGGCCTGCACGTAAAGCTGTGATAGGAGATTAAATGGGAGAAAAATTAGCAGTTAGCAAATCTGAACAACCAGAAGGACATCACAATAAACTGCTTGGTTATTTATTTTGGTTTGCTGAGATTTCATCAACTCACATCAACTCAGTGACCAGGGGCTGGCCAACTCCAGTACTCAAGGATGGCATTCTGCAAGTTTTAGATCTGATCCTGCTTCAACACAGCTGAATAAATGGCTGGACCCCACAGCATGTTAACTTCTATAGATGCCATGTAATTAACTACTTATTTGATTCAGGTATATTTGATCAGGGGAATATCTAAAAAACATGCAGGACACCAGTTCTTGAGGACTGGAATTAGCCACCGCTGATATAGATGTGTGCAGTGGTGATTCTAGCATTAATGACACCCCAGGCGAACCTGACGCCGCTGCACCACCTCACTCCCACCCCATAAGGATTTATAACATTTCTTTCTTTGTTGTTTTTTTTCTTGCTATGCTTTTTATAATTTTTGTTTTATTTTGGGCTGGGCGGCAGCCTGCTGGAGACTGAAATTAGCCACCTGGCTATAATCAAACAGATTTAGATGCTAATGTTTATTAATATGCATTGCGCTATTTCTAAAATAAATTGATACATTTCTCTCAAACACCTGGCAACTTCTTAGCATCCAACTGGGGTTCCAGCACCAAACTGGGGCATGCCCAGTTCCCAAATTTACGGGACATACAATCAAGAGATAGAAATGACATTTGCACCACATTTTGGCAGATATCAACCCCAGCCAATCCAACTGCTGGTGCCACCATTAAGATGCTGCCCTGGGCTGTGACCCGTATTGCCCAAACCAAGGACTACCACGAGAATAACCCCTACATCTTTAATGTTATGCTGCTCTTGATTTGTTTTACATTTCCACATTATCTTCAAAAGATCTTTTACTCTAGTTTTCAAGTGGCTGTAATCTGGGCGCAAAGACCTGTAACAAAAAGGTAAATTATGTGAAAAATGTCTGTGTGCCTACTTTAAAACTAAAATAGATTCAAACACCAAAAAACATGTTGAACACAGCTATAATTTATATCCACTATGGCTGAATAAACCAGCAAGTGCCCAGCGTTTTTGCAGGGAAACTGTAGACGCCAAAATATATATGAACCTGGCAGCTGCACAAAGTTTCTTCTCAGCTGCTGTTGAAGGTGCAATAACTGGCATCACACTAGCATCCCCCTGCCACACAGTTCACTGTAGCACACTTCACACTGTAGCACACTTCACACTGTAGCACACTTTTTAAAACACAGCCGCAGGAGACAAATCTGAAGTAACTGCTTAGCTCTCCTCTGTCTGTCAGTTCTTCAGGTTTTGCTTGGTTAAAATAGCACAAACAGACAAACAGAAGCTGTCCTTTCGTTAGAAAAGTGTCCGACTAACATCCGGCACTGCTTGAAACCCGCTGCCAAGCATAGATTGTGATAGCTTTAAAAATGGCCCCAAGGCTTACAGTGTAAAGCAAAATTTGTTTCAAAAATGGTTGCACACATGTCCGCAGCAGCCTCTTCCTGTTATATTTTTTGTTCCTCTTGCTACAATGGAGATTTTATTTTTAGGTTTGTGATAAGGATTATTAAGGCCTTCAATTAATATGGAGAATAGTGGACAGCTTGCCATTGGGTGGCTGCAAGTAAACCGGCAGCATGTTCTCCCACAAGTAACTGACTGCTGTGTTTTTGTTTTTGACATTTCAGTCTTCGTTTACAACCCAATGCAGAAGTGAAAGTAGTGGGCACTATTTCCACTAATTTAACAGTTGGAACATGGAAACTAAACATAGGCTGGTGGATGCACATTGTTGGCCAAGGAGTTACACTGACTTTTTTGGCAACTGCTCCTGCTGCTCTCCTCCCAAGTGGAGTTTGATCTTTTAAGACCTGAAGGAAGAGTCTACTTCAACAACATCTTCCAACCAAGAGATCTAATTTGGATTAATTTGGATTTTAATATGAATGAAAAAACAAAAAATTAACTGTCAACCTTAAGAAATGGATGGTCATAAAAACTGTACACAGAACCTCCTAAGAAACTAAATTATGCAGATGCACCATGATCATTTTCATCATACTCCGCATTCCTCCTTATGAACCCTTGCCTTTTTTTATATCACCAATAGTTTAAACTGGCTCTATGAACCTTTTCCACAGTTTAACAATTAGCCCTTGATAACAGATCCACAAACACAAGCATCTGGACACAGTAATCCCTGATCTAAACGCAAATGTTCACAGAGACGTGCTTGCATTGTTTTTAAAACTCAGCTGCACTTACCGCCAGGAAGAGCATGCAGTACATCCCAAAGGAGGAGTGTCCAGAGTAAAAAGATAATCTATAAAGAACAGAGAAAAATTAAATTCACCAAAAGTTATTAAACGACGTGGAGCCTTGATATATTGTTAGGCTTAGAAGGATTGAGTTTGACATTGAACCTTGGATAACAAAGCACATGTAAAGGGTAAATATGCCTGTCTGTCAATATGTTTGTTTCTGCTGATAAGATGGGAGTTGGGAACCAAAGAGCCTTCATTTTAAGGCCAATTTGGAACCTGTTGTTTCAGGCATTTTTTAACTCTTAGAATTAAGCAGTATTGTTTATTACATCATCCCAATGATGATAAAAATTGCCCTCAGAGTTTTTCTCCTACCTTGACTCTGCGACATCATGTGACTGACCAGTGCAGTTGAGCTCCAGCATGTATCCTGTGCAGACTTTTGGAGCGCAGACGGCCATGAAGCTCGGCCTTGGGCGGCCGATTGTGAACTTGGCAATGTCCGTGAGCGACTGACTGACAGTCGCTCCAAACAAAAAGGTTCCCACCACCTTGTAGAGTGCTGCTACATACTGGTTAAAGCCTGAATTTGAGTAAATCGTCTTTTTGTAAACGAGATAAGCTTCCCCCGAACAGATCTGAGGAAAGAAACATTTGTTGTTCCATTAGAACAAAATATTTTTTATATTCAAACCATTTCCTTAACACACCATGTGCAGATATGTAATCCTCACCAAATGTTAAGTGACTGTTTAGTCAGCTCATTCTTTGAGGAAAAACTTACAATGACAACACTGCAGCAGATGGTGACAGCTGCCATCATACTATGGGTGATGGTGTCTGGTTTGAGGGGGTACATGATGCTCTCATCATCACAATAAATCCCTCGTTGATAAGGCTTAAAAATAATGGTCAAAATGATGGAGGGCAGGGATGCTGTAATGAAAACAACACAACAGAACAGCAGACTAAGTAAGAATACTATACATATTTGGAGAAATAGTTCTTTGTGACATAAAAACAGGTCTGGTCAGATGTTAACAAACTCATCATGTACAAGGCCCACATATTAATTCTCATGACTTCATGATAAACTGTTCTTTTTCCCCATTTTTCCCATTTCTCTTGACAGAAATGGTAAATTTTATTTAAACTAAGAACACAGTACCAGCTCCCAAGCATGGAGGTTGTATTATCACGCTGTGTCTGCTTTGCTGCAAATTGCTCTGGTGCAAGAGAAAATAATAATGAAGAAAGAGGAAATCAACAATAAGCTAGATGGTTTTGGCATCACCCAATTAGGTGTTCCAAAACTCAACAATCCCAAATTAGGTTCTGGAATGGCCCAGGCCTCAACCTTTCGGTGAATTTATGACTACACTTAAAGCAAGGTCCATACCAGAAAACCTACCAATCCAAAATGAAGTATATCAAACTGTCAAGTACAGTGATCTAAAAACCATTCACAATTATGACAGAATGTGGGATTTCTCTGCAAGTAGGTCAAGGACCTAGCCGAAGATTAGTGAGGATGTATATAAACATTTGAGCCTGTGTGTTTAATTTTGATTCTGGATGGATTAGAGAAAACCAACAATAACTTGAAACTTGCACTCAATCAACTTTTTTTGACAATTATCAGTCATACACAAAAAAGCTGAAATAGATATGAAATAAAATCATTAAAAAGCCTCAAATCAATTACATTCATTCAGATGACGAGTGTATTCAAACATTCGGATGGAGCCGTATTAGTGTTTGTACATGAAAAGCAGGGCAGACTTTAACAGACCTTAAATAAATAAATAAACATTGGAAAAAGCTTTTCATATTATATTTTCTATAGGCTTTCTCTGACACAACTTCACTTTCTAAGCTGGGTGAACAAAAATATTTATTAAAGGCTATCAAACGTTCCTTCTAGCAAGGCTTTAGCTTTTGAAATCAATCAATGGAGTTTCATACTAAGGAATGTTGAAAATAAACAGAGGGAAAAATATTCCTACAAATAGTTGGGCGTATGAGTGAACTGTAGGGAAAAAAAAAAAATGATACAAAACAAACTGTACTGAAAAGTCCACAAACTCCAACAGTTCCGAATGCTTCAGCTGGGTCTAAAAATAAAACAAAGTAGCAAGTGGAAGCCGAGAGAAAGCATGACGTCCTTGAATTGTTCGGAAACATCCGCCCAAAAAATACACATTTTCCAGCTTTTCCAGCTTTAAAGCACATCCTTAACCGTCTTTTCACCACCACAATCTGTTACAGCTGCTGGGAATTATAACTGCCCCTGTCTAATGTTGCATCCCTTTTTATTGCTACAAAAGGGAGTTGTGGAATTGTTTGGCGAGAGGAGGGTCCCAGAAGTATGTGGGTCAAAGGTCTCAATCTCAACAACACCAAAGCCAGAAATCATTTATCCAACCTTGGGCTCTTTGGAAGCAGGAATGTTTTTGTACTTTATCTCAACAGCGTCTGTGTATGCATTCTTGGTTTTAAATTATCTCCATTGGAAAGAGAGACACAAATTCAGACTGTGGTACTTGGTTATTTTTATTTTTGATCTTCATTAGATTAGTTAGAGGGAATCATTAGAAGGACAAACCAAGTCTTAACCCTGGAAAGGAATGCAACTCTAAACTCTAAATCTGATATCTACCACCAACGTAGTCTTGGGACCACTGTGGAAATACCAGGCAGCTGCATATTAAATGCAAGAAAAACAGCAACGAAGAAGCCCTTGGTAAACTGGGGAAGTGCACTTGCCAATGGTGTTATGTCCCTGTGTAAATTGGTTGAACGTACTCCTCCCATTTGTTAGAAAAATGTCTGCAGCTGACATAATACCAGGGGGCCTTCCAGTGAGGCTGGCTGATTAGAGACTCTAAGGAGCTGAAAGGAAAATACACAACTGGAAGGTGGATAACTATTACTCAAAAGGTGAAGCCTTCGGTGTTTGATTCCACTTCAAATGATGGATGGATGAACGGTCCTTTAAAGATAATAATAAAATGTAATAGTTTTTATGATAATAGAGCCTTCATTTTTAGGTAGAGGATCTTTGAATGGCAAAGTACACAAACCTATTAAACTCTATAATATGGCCATTCAAAAATGCAACATTTATATTGAGCACCACAGCAAACGACTGTAAAAGCGAGAATTATGTTTTTACAAGTGGAAAAAGTTAGCACTCAGTAATATCTAAGCTGCCAAAAAGCAAAATCGGGGAAAGCACCAGTTGTGTAACAGGCTACTGGAAGGAAACTGGAGTTCATCTGCTGCTCATTTTCTTGCACTGTGACATACCAGCCACTTTACTGGCTAAACCTGTTCAATTGCTTGTTAACGCAAACAGTGAATCAACCACTCGTATGGCAGATCAAACCAAACATCAGAATGGGGAAGAAAGGGGTGTCTAGCGATTTTAGTTGATGCCAGATGGGCAGGTCTGACCATTTCATAAACTGCTGATCCAGGATTTTGATGAATAAATCATCTTTTGGGTTTAGAGAATGGTCTGAAAAGAGAAAATATCTGTCGAGTGGCAGTTGGACGAACAAAAATATCAGATGTCAGAGGAAAATAGGCATACTTGTTCAAGTTAACATAAGACAAGGTAGCTCAAATAACCTATCGTAATACTAGGGAATGCAAAATGCCATCTCTGAATGCCTAAAAGGTGCAACCTTTAAACAGCAGCAGAGAACACACCAGGTGCAGGTCCTGTCCTCTAATGAAAACTGAGGCTAGAACTTGCCCAGGATAACCAAAATTACAGAATGGAAAAACATTGCAATTTACTTTGTAAATCATAAAACTGACCCATTAAACTGTTAAACTGTTTCAATTCAAGTAATCATGGACTGCAGCTGTATGTATATAAAAAAAACTAAAAAGCTAGTAAGGATTTCACACAATATAAGTTTAAGATATGCAGTTTGTGTTTAGAAAATGTAGAAGAGTACAAGGTTGTACAAATCCTAATTTACAACAGGCCTTCAATATGTTGAAGGGGTTATTTATCCCATCAGGACTAGTCATCTTTTTTCTATTTTAGAGTGAGACAAAAGGATGAAAGGGGAGGAAATATCAGGCCTGTTTGTTCCACATCTGATAAAAAATGCACTCCAAAGTGCTGCTAATGCATCATTTCCCCTGTGCATTTAGCACAATGTTCTCTATGTACAAAAGACAACATCCTGCTCTTGAAATAAGGCTTCATATCTCTTTGTTTTTTTTATATTTCTTTGCACACACTCATTCACTTTGTTGTGAATGAGTGTGTGCATGGTTGTTGGTCCTGTATGTCTCTGTGTTGCCCTGCGATGGATTGGCGACCTGTCCAGGGTGTACCCCTCCTCTCGCCCGTAGAGTGCCGGAGATAGGAACCAGCTCCCGTGACCCACTATGGAATAAGTGGTATAGAAGTGAATGAATGATTGAATCTCTTTGTTTTATGTATGGTGCTTTATTACTTGCTCTTTTCAGTGTTTTTTATCTTTATTTTACTTGGAATTGCTCTTATTTTTTCCTCAGCTCATTGTTTTTCTTTTTCCCTGTTTAGATACTGTTTAACCTCAAGAACAACTGTTTTCAAATATGATAAATGTGGTTTTAAATCTTATCTCTCAAATGATTCAATCTGCGGAGGAAGCAGGCATTCAAAAGGTAAGATGTCTAGAGTTACTTGTGCATCTTAAATGAGTCAATATACAACAGTATTTAACAAGAGTTAGCTGGGGGTGTTATATCAGCATCTTGCCATAGCGTTTGGATATTTCAACCAGTGCAATTATTGAGTGAACGACTGGACACTTTGAACACAGTTATAGGCTTTAAAGAACCAGCTGCCATTTGAACAGGTGAAATGTTCAGGCCCAGCTTACAGAGCAGGACCTACACATTGCAACCCAAATGTGAATGCAAACAAAGAATGGCTGCACACATTTCAAACTGTATCATCTCCACAACAGATGAAAAACACATAGAACTGCTTGGACTGAAACACAATGTAAGCTTATATATTTACAGTGCAAATACATTCACACTCTACACACCAAAGACACATTTGTCAGCTTGGATAACTGACCAGTCAGATAAAACATTTAGCTGATGTTACAGTGGCTAAGAAGGTAATGCAAACCTAATGTTTTGGACAATAATCACCGGAAAGAGAGTAAGGAGTGACTAAAATGTGGGTCCATTGGACCGGATACTGGCATTGCAATATATAGAAAAAATATGGCAGTTGCTTTTCTACTAATATTGGAAACCTCTACAATAAATGTGTAATAGTCCAATTGTTCTAATCAGTCTTGCATGTAGTTCAAATAAAATAAATGAATAATCTGAAAAAACATCTCATATCAAGACTTTAATTGTTCTCATATACTACGTTTGATATGGCATCAGTTTACTTTAAACGGGTCCGGGAAAACAACAGCCCCATGATCTGTTGCGTTTTAATGTTTTGTGCCGTAAAAAAAATAAAAGAAGCATTATCTGCTTTAGAAACGAGATTTACTGTAAATATATTTTATATTTATTCGATAAAATAGCAGTCACTTAATATATTATTTGCCCATTAATTACTTTCAAATGAATTTGTCAAGTTTTACAAAATTAGGTAATTCAATTACTGCAAAACTTACAAATACAATGATTGACAGATTTAGTAAAAAACAAAAAGGCCATATACTGAAGCTCTAGTTTGACACAGCTTTCTAGTTTCCACTTCCACCCTACATGAGATGAACATAGTCATTGTTTGCCAACATGCCAACTGCAAAAGTCACTCCCTCACACCATCAAGATGGCCGCAGCAGAATACAGAAGAAGCTTTGTGCTGCCAAAAAAACAAACGATTCCTTAAATGAATAAAAGGCACAGATGTGTAACTGAACCTTGGAGCAGCTGAGCTTATAGACGAGATAAACAAGTAATATACTCATCCAACATCCGTATATCTATGCTTGTTCCACCCTAACGTTGCTTAGGCTTGCAGGGGGGTTGGAGCCAAGAGGAACAAGGGCTGGGATTGGAACACAGGCATTTCTTGTTATGAGGCATCACTGATAACCACCAAACCAACGCTCCACCCTCTTTTATAACATATGCCAGAAAACAAATAAAAAACATTTCTAAACCAGAAATTATTCAGGGCACCTACATGTAGCCTGTATAAATTTAATCCAATTGTATTTACTTCTGGCAACCAACATGTATTCATGTTTTTCTACCAAACACCGTTTCTTGCAAAGGGCTGTAGCTGGTTTGACAGCATCGACCACCTACAGCGATACGAGGACTGGTACCTGGCTTGCACATTTGCCATCCATGTTGGGATGTGGAACTGTGGAGTTTAAACTTCACATATTTTCCTTCTAGAACCAGTAAATGCTGTTTGCAACAACCACTTCCCACCGCTCAGTCAAGTCTGCAGTATTCAACTAACATCCTGTTGCAGGCACAACAGGAGGGCACCTTGACGTAAATTTTACTGATGTGGCTTTTGGAAGGCAGCTCGCGCATCTGCATCCTGCGGCCTTGTTCCAGCTGGAAGGATCAGCGCAAGCTGTTGAGAAAATTAGCTCACTTTCTTTCAGAAAGTCAGTAGGTTTACGTCAGATGTAGAGGAGATATATTCCAAAGAATGATGTCATGACAGGGTTCAGGAATGAATACAGAGCCCTCTACATTTGGTACCCCTGATAAACAAGAATAAACAGCTTTAAAATAAATACAGGTTTTATTGCAATAGAATAACCTAAGATAAAACTGTGCTACCGGTCATACAATGAGCACAGTAGATTTTTTTTACCTCCCTTACTATTGTTTAACTCAATTTGTCCAGTTGCTTTTAATTTTAATATTGGCTTGGACTGTAGGTATGAGCATGTTTAGGTGAGCACCCACTGTATATTCTTGTAGGCAAAAGTAGGAAACATAAATGGGCCTCTGTCATATCTTATTTATACTATAAACTTTAAAAGTATATAACTATAAAAAATAAAAACGATTTGGGTGTGGGATATTTTCACTAGTGAAAAAAATGTATTTATGTATTTTTCAAGATTATGCTGTGTCATCAAAAACAATGTTTTAAGGACTTTTACACATGCCAACAAAAGTGGAGAGCAGTTGGTTTATACATACAAAACAAAATAGTTTTGGGCAATTTAACAACTTCCAGATGTTCAAATGCACAACATAGATGTGAGTTTCAATTATGCTGCATTTCAAATACCGCAAAAATTCTATTTTGTATAGATAACTGATTATTTTGCGTAGCGAGACATGACTGAGCTGAGAATCCACATTTGTTGTTAATGCAGGTGATGAGGACATTTGAGGCGCACTGTGGCAGGAAAAAACGTTTCCGATTGACATACATTGTTACGTTAGCCAACACCAATTTTTTATACAGTGTGGGATGTTTACATTCACATAAAATCAAGCTGAAACTGGAAAGTACACGAAAAATATTTGCCTAGATATTAACTCAGCAAGTTTTTAAAGTTTATATAAGAGTGAGCCGCATAAGCAAAGTCAATGCGAGTGTTTGTTTAATTAACACAGCATGGTAAATGGCACCATGAAGCTGGAGAAAGACAGATATTTTAGGCACCAAAGTATAGTTACTTCAGACTTCAAATGCGTGCAGTCCGAAGCCATTTATCACTTTAAGGCAAGAAAAAGCATAAAGTGAAATGCTTCAAAGACTGGAACCAGTCGTCACAGAAATATGCTACCTTTTTCTACTGAACAACCTCACAAAAGTCTAAATAACATTTGCGTGTGTATTTTCCTAGTAGGTGATATGCTAATGGTTGTTATGGTTTCCTTAATGCTTATTAAATCCTTTTACCAAAACATGGATTTTGCCAGTTCCCCACACGGTGTATAGACTGAGTGTAGTCAAGACATCTGGTTTTTTAAGACCCCTCCCGGGCTTGTTAAAAAATGATTAACTTTTCATTCTTGCTTTTGTACATTAGGCACCTCCACATCACACTTCAGCTTGTAAGTCATAAATTACAAGTTTGGCTCTAATTAAAAAGGCTGAGCTAAAGTGATGTAAAGTCTGGGACTGCTGGTGTGGTAAGCCCTGAAGGTGTGTATGTGTAGCGCGTCTCAAGAGCACAGGCCCCCGGTGGATAATATCTGCATAAATACAAACAAGGCAGTCTCTTGAAAAGCAGACATACACAGATCGCAGACCAAAATACACCCACCAGCACACAAAATAGCCCGCCATCACACCGTGAGGCAATCCCACAACCAAAACGGACATTTCTAAAGGACTGCCTCAGTTTAAAAAGCAAATCTATCTGAGTCAGACTAAACTCAGACACCTACTCCAGATTTTTCTTTAATACTTACATGGAGGTGCAGAGGGCGGAGGCCTTTATTCAGGACATGGGAGAATCTTCTCTTTGAACACCTGCTTTTAAAAACTGGACTGTGGACAGAAAGCGGATCTACAGAATAATAGCTTAAAGAACTTCAATGAGAGTCTGTTTGAAGCGGCAGGATGAAACCCTCTTGGATTTAAAAAGCCACCCTTTAAAGATTTAGGCTCTCTTTTTGAAAACACCATGTCTTCTTGTTCAGATGGCTGTAGATTACAGTCCATCCAAAGTGGCATCTTGGTGTTGCTCCAAGATTAAATAGTCATCCGTTTACCATGAAGGTACAAAAAGTGGTAATGTAGATTAGGGTAAACTTAAAAGGGGTGTTTGTAATCTGTGAGATTTTTCAAAGTAATAGTCCCCTTACCTGTACAAGCAGGATCATATGTTGCGATGAGTCTGTAGAAAATTGAATAAATCCTCATTGAGGTTGGTGGCTAATATCTAATTAAATGGAACCTCTTTTTGGCTGATTTTGTACAACTCAAACTAAACATGTTCATATCGCTATATCAGTGGCTAATAAATGTCTACACTTTACAACATCGACGTTACTGTGAAAAGTTACATTGTCAGAGGCCGTCGGTTGTATCAGTTTGTCTGATCATCACTACACCGGGATAATCTCCAAACAACTACAGTACCTAGAAATGAACAGGAACCCGAACACAAATGAAAGCCTGTCACAAAATCTAAACTTTTACTCCACTCTTGGTGGAAATAGAGCGGACTGACAAACAACAGCTCATGAGGTGGACTGACACAGCCAGCAGTGTCAACCAGCAACTTGGACAGTAACATGGACGTATTCTTTTGAATGACACCTAAAGAAAAAACGGTCTCCTATTAAACAGGAGTGTGTTAATGGGAATTTTTTGACCCGTCTTCACAGATGCGCATCCGTGAGGTAAGACACTGATGTTGGAGGAGAAGGTGCAGTTGTTTAATATCTGCTAATATAGTGTTGTATCACACAGATATGAACATGACAAGTTTGAGTTGTTTTAGACTGCAAAAACTGTTGCCCTAACCTGTAGTAGAAAGAGTTTGTATCACAGTTTGTTTGTAGAAAAGTAAATAAATCCTCAGAGTGGTAGGAGATTAACTTGCTAGTCAGACAGACCTGTTTTAGATGATTTTTGCAACTTAAAACAGCTCAAGCTGTAACAATTAATATGTAGTTTTGTATTTGTGGCCTTATTAGCCTTAATTTCACAATAGGTAGTTGTTAACTTTCTCACTTTTATTACTTTGTTTAAAAAAACAGAAAAGCAACAATTGTGTCAACTGCTGCAAATGGTTGCAAAGTATTACCATGTTGATTATGACAGTTATCTATAACATCTATAGGTACTCAAATTTTGATACAAAGACTAGTAGCCATTCAATTAGTCTGGTTATTTGCTTGCATAGCCACATTTTTTCTGGAAATAATGCTAAACAGCAAAATTAGACAGAGAAAAGCACAACTGCCTTCTTTCAGCCAAATGAAGCACAGTGGACAGCAATAGGTAGGGGAGGGGGATCAGTCATTCTGGCGCCATCCCTGGCAGTTCAATAAAATAACTTTAAACCATATAAATTCCATAATGGTAACTTAAAATAACATAGCTCTACACTCACTTAAAAAAAACCATCCCTCTAGAATTATATTGAGCTGAGCTTCACAGCGGTCAACATAAATGAAACACACAAACAATAACTTTAGGAGCTGAAAAGGACCTTGCTTTCCCTTTCATACTTTCAACAAATACCAAATTATGCTTTCTGCTTTTTCTGGTGTTGTAAATATAGCTGCCTCATTGGATGCTGCTTTATTTAGCTTGCAGATTTGCAATTATCTAGGACCACAATCGCACTGTGAGGTGAACTTGAGGCTTCTCACATCCTCTCTCTGTTTATTTGTCCATCATCTCCTTTCTTTTCCTTGTCATGTGTACTTTACTATCTTCCTTTCAGAGAACAGAAAGGGGGAAACCTTAAGTCAAGCTGCCCTGTTCATTTTTAAAGTTAATCTAGAAGTTTATAGCTACTAACACATGCTCCACTGACATAAGCAACTGCACCTGCATGACTGTGTGTTAGGCCAATTACTTTTCTTAGTTTAAGGAACCTACAGTCTGGATTTTTATTTTGCCTAGTTTCAATGTTTGTGTGTGTGTGTGTGTGTGTGTGTGTGTGTGTGTGTCTGTGTGTGTGGCGTGAGAGGGCTATTCTCATGCCCCTGGGTAGCCCTGCTATGTCTAAGTCTCTCCTTCAGGGTCACAGCTGGAACATTTGCCTCTTGATCCAATTCCTTCCACTCTCATTTCCTGCCACTAAACGAGTTTCCTCTTTCTGGATTTTGTTTTCCGTCAGGGTTTTTTATTTTGTTTCCTCTTAGTTGGTGAATCTTACTCCTTCTCATGTTAAACCATTTCTTCTTTCTTCCCTTCTCATTGTCCCTCCCAGATTCCTCAGCGTAACCTTTTTGTTATTTGACTCCCATAAAGGATTGAGTGAGGCGTGTTTTTTCCTTGCAGCCACATAGTTTTCTATTCTTTTCTCTGTTTTGCATCTTCCTTGCAATGGAAACAAATCATGATTAAAGCATCAGGTGATGTTAGAAGTCAACTTGTGGTCAGAAAACAACTAAACCCTCCCTCTCTCGATCAAGCTGGACTGACTCATATGGAAGGAATGTGCTGAGTCTACAACCTCTGTCGGTGTTGGCTTCTGGAATTCCAGTTTGAACGAGGAACGCCCAGCTTCACCAGTAACACCAAATTCTGCTGCCCCTGTGGACCATTCTTTGTTTTTAATCCCTGTGTTTGCTCCGTCCATCATTTACGCATGCTTTGCTGCAAGCAGAGCAGAAGGAGAGACAGCGCTATGGGCGAGGCGGGGAGACCAGTGTGAGAGAAGCTAAATCTGGGATAGCAATCAAAGAGTCTGGCTTTGGAAGGGATCAAAGAAGTAGGCCACACAGGTTTGAACCTAAACCAGAGAGGTCTGCATTTTCGAGTCACTCTGATGTGTGAAAGTATACTGAATAAACATGACCTCCTCTAAAAGTTTATGAAAAATACTGTTGGCTACCAAGGTATAACAGCATTCTTCCTTTTTACTGGAGCAAAGAGATACGTAAAAAAAAACCAAGTTGAGTTTTTCCTTAGGTATAACTCATTACTCTATCCCTATTGTTGTGATAAAAAATGTCCATCAGTGCACAATAAATTATCTTAACTACATTGAAAATTGCTTTCCAACAGAAGAGAGGACTGAAGAGATCAGCTGTGGACAGGGTTGTATTTTTTGTTAAAAATGTCAGAAAATGAGGAGACATGTTCCTGATAGTGTATCATGAAAAGCAAAGAAATCTGCTGACAATTATCAATGATCAGTATAAATAAAAAAAACAACTTGTAACTTTTAGGCAAACTACTAATTAAATATTTTTTATATTCTACCATCAGGTTTAATTAATCTACAAAGGTGAAAATAAATTGACACTGACACTGCAAGGCAACCAGACCCATTATATCGTTTGCCTAAACTGCCAGGATAGGAGAGAGGATAACAGACTATGGCTT
The DNA here is from genome assembly GCA_036173005.1 of Crenichthys baileyi. Classification (NCBI taxonomy): domain Eukaryota; kingdom Metazoa; phylum Chordata; class Actinopteri; order Cyprinodontiformes; family Goodeidae; genus Crenichthys; species Crenichthys baileyi. Next base: position 138,224 of record JAHHUM010001780.1, on the reverse strand, counting down.
CACCATAACACTAACTGGATTCAAATTCAAAACGTTTCATACATTTTCACAAACTTTTTTGAAAATCTGCTACAACTTTTAGATAGTTATTGCCGTTGTAAATGCATTTTGCACAGTTATAAAGACCTATTTGCCTGAGATGAGGAGCAAATGGGGCAGATTAATCAGCCCGCCCTGCAGAACAAAAAAAGAGATCAGGGAGAAACCATGACTACAAGAGCATCAGTAAAAACTCAAATAGAAGGAAAATAAAGGGACAATAGAAGCTGAATTTTAAACAAACAGATTTTTCTCCCTGAACCTAAACCTTTAGACACAGCCAGCATGATGTCACAAACGGACTTTCTGACTACCGTTTTAACAGCTTGAGTTTGGGACTTTGAGACGCTTAACCAAGATCTGGATATAATTTAGAAGGGCTGAATTTTTAAAGGCCTGTTGTTTATCAGCTTGTAAACACATAACCCCGCTAAATCCCTAAAGCATCTTACAGCTTTCCTGAGCACAAGGCTTTGGTCCTGAGATGTTCAGTTGACAGTCCCACTCAGAGATTTATTTTAGTAGGATTTTAGTGGGAAATAAATAAAAATAGAAATCCTGAGTGTGTTCTTACTTTTCGTTTAACTGGTTTTACAATTTAAATAGCCACAACAACAACCTTACATTTGCAAAACTCAGGCTTGCTGCAGTCTAGCAGCCAAACACAAACTAGCAGAAATGACTTGCCTTCTCTATGGGGAGAAATATGTTTTTTTTTGCGGTGTGGTGCAGTACAGTCTATCTTAAAATCATTTGGTAGAGGTTTGACAGAAAGCTAAGTTAGAGCTGTAGTAGGGTTTGCCGCCAATTTTTATTTTTCATACCATCCGATCTGAATTTTGTTTAAATAAAATGTCTTACAAGGACCTCTGACCCCTATGCTTCCTCATATACAACAGAAAAATAGCGTTATTTTTTTCTACAGGATCTTTGCTTGTTTGTCAAAGGTCCAGTTTCCATGACTACTGGTCCTATGAGAAAAACTATTCCCGTCACAAATCCTCGCTGCCTTTTCTCTGAGAACGTAGGACAATCAGTCTTCCCAACAAAGCCACATGAGAGGCCTTGCTTCCTGGGAGACGCAGAAACACAGTTTCACCATCGAACCCTTAAATGAGCAACAAGAAAATAATAACACTTTTAACACAATAACACTCAAATAAAGCTCTATTGTTGAAATTAGCAAGTGTCTTTAACAAACACAAAAGTAAGGTTTATAATTCTTTCATTTTGTGAAAAGAGGTGTCCAAATAATAAAAAATAGAAAAGCTTGAAGGTAAAGGTTTGTTACATTATATTTAATGGAGCAACAAAGCATGTACACATGGAAACACAAAGGAATGCATGTGGGAAGTGGTCCAGAGGCGATCTGATCTCCCACTAATTGGAGCATCTTGTACAATGCTCTTTACTCGCAGCTAAATGCTCCACTTTGGAGCTGCAGAGGCTGAGTCATGCAGCAATTAGAGTAGAAAATGCTTCTCTGACTCCTCTACCTGTAGCCTCCACCGCACCTATAGGAAGCTGTTGGCAGGGAGAGGTTAGAGCTCATCTGTCTTCTCTGTACTGTGGGCCAACACCCTCCATGTATTTTTGCTGAGTATACACTCACACAGACACCGGACATGAGAGGGCGAGGGTAAATACGCAAAAGGATGAATGAAAGAGAGGATCACTGAATGACAACTTAAAATCAACAATTAAGACAGCAGGGCAGACATAGGGCAACAACATAGTAGAAGACATTCAACTGTAACCTTTTAATGTGTGAGCTATCATAAGATTAATACAGAGACAGCAGATAATCCTGTCATGTATCATCACTAGTTGTTAGTTTCACCTGGGCAGGGAGGGGTATTAGTATCAGAGAGCAGGCCAAGAAATCACTGCTATCTAAACTGGGGTAATTTGGACTTTCTGAACAAAAGACGGTTAAAGAGGCGTTGACACAAGTGTCAAAGCTGGAGGTAATCTTGGCGATCTGGTCAATCACGGATTGCAGGAAAATGAAAAAATCCCCAACTCTATCTCAGAACTAAGCTTCTGTTTATGTTAAAGGTTAGCCTAATTACAAGCACTGTCATGCAGTTATTACACGGCAGGGGCAACCACACATAAGTTTGAGGTCAGCTCGGCGATTACTTAGGTGGGTGACGTGGGTGGCAAGAGGAAAGCAGGATGAAAAAAAAAGGGTGGGATGCAATGAGCCAGACCGGGCCGTCCGACCCAACCCAGGCGCTAATACCGGACATGTGCTTAGAAAACATCTGCGGTTCCAACCACTCAACTTCCACTCCTGGAAACCCTTGTAAAAGCTATGAATGTGGAGCATCAACAATCAGTATCTGACCTGCAGAAGACAGCAGTCTGGATGACTGCATGAGGTGAAAAACATGTTCTGTAAAAAATGTTCTTAGCCTCATTTGAACAAGGAAGCTAACTGATGGAAAACTACCACAGCATAAAAGAACAATTCCTTAAACCACTTTAACTGTTCGGTTTTTTTCACCGCTTTACTTCGAACTCACATAGTTTCTCTGCTACCTTGACCTCAACACCTAAGCTTTGCAGAACATTACGGACCAACAAGACTTAAAAAACACCAAATAACATGTCAATAACTAAAGTTGATGGTGGTGGAAATGATTATGACATAGGCATTGGTATGGGCTGCTATAAACCTTTGACACTGAGATTTTTTAAAGATGGCAGAAATTCACACTTAACTTGGTCAAATTTCCTGTTGCATTCAATTGGTCCTCAGATACTGAAATTTCCAAGTTTTATATTTGGTAATCCAACAGAATGTCCTCTAAAATCAGAATTCAGCCTCAGAAAGCCCGGGGCCATAGCAGCCCTGAGTTCACCACTTAATATGGCTTCTGTGCAAGTAAAAATGCGAAGAAAGCTGTCAGAATAAGCCGTTTATCTGCCCTCCTAATAGTTTGCATCTCATGAAACTAGTTGCAGACATAGTGTGTAACCTCTAAGCATTTTAATTTCAAAACGTCATGCTTTTTCAGTTTCATGTTTCAAGATAAATTTTAAAGTTATTCGATCAACCTTTGATCCATTCATTATGCATGCATTAAAATGTTTGGTACAAATTCACTGGATGCTATTTTTTTGCTTCTATTGTGCCCCAGAAGCTGCACTGACTTCCATTCAAATCTGCTTTCGACCAATAGGGGCATGGATGTCACACAACAGCCAAGTATCCAGATGTTTGAATTCCTCTATGTCCAAAGTGGAAATAAGCCACTGAAGCAATCGGCCTAAAAAGATCATTTTTAGTGCTTTGTCAAACTTGAGAACAGCACAAAAATAAACTCCATAGTTTGTTTTAGACAATTCTGGACTGCAAAGGAATCCAGTCTCTTGATGAACTTGCTCTTTCAGTGCTTGAATCCATAAATTGGAGATAAAAAAAATGCTCTCCACTGATATCACTCATTGTATTTAGCTCCACAACAATTAGCAAATCATGCTGGATTCTGATTTGTAACTAGGACATGCCCAACTCTAGTATGATCTTTAGAGTGGATCAAAGGAAATCATGATATTAGTGACTTCCAAGTGAAATAAGAACATCATTAACCATCATTAGCTAAACTGCGGTGTAAACGCAAAGGTGTGACATGGAAGAAAGATAAGTGACCAAAGTTTATTCTGATCTTGATTCTAAATGCAGACTTTATGAAAGAGAAGCGTAGTAGAACTGTTTTTATTCATGTCTGTAGAAACAGAAGTAAGTAAACTGAGAGCTTATGCAGCAACAAAGAGCTTTGTATAGGTCCAGCTGTAAAAATGAATGGGACCATACCTATGTGCATTGCTTTAAAAAAATTAAGTGTCACTATGGTGGTATTTGGATAATTTATTTTCTGAGCTTGTGGAGAAGCTAAAAAAAACAATCACTTATAGTACAGAGGAATTCACCTCTTTTTCCATCTTAAATGTTTATTTACATTGTAAAAGGCTTATCTTGATCTGTCTGGGAGCTCTTAGGACTTACTTGAGTGGAAATCACAAATTCAATTTACGTATGATGATGCAATGTCGGTTTATTTTCAAATATTTATTACCTCTTGGTTTACAAAATGTAAGGTGATTAATTTTTTTTGTCCCCTGGTTCTTTGCTTCAGAGCATGAAGTCTTGGCATCGTTTTCTGTCTTAAGATTTGTCAAAAAAGAAAAAAAATACTGTTTATAGATTTTTTTCCATTTCTTTGAAATTGTGTGGGCAAATATTATTCCTATAATTGCCTTCATGTTTAAAAACGGAGTTCCATCCGTTAAAAGGGAAAAGACAAATCCAGAAAAGTCCTTTGACTTCTGCAGCCCTTGTTCCTTTAAAATGACTTCTGTCTGCAGTTTGACCCAAAAACAGTCATGCGTGAGGCTCCAGTGGAAGCCACAAAAACTCAACAGTAATTGGTATAGCATTCTTTAAGCGATTTTTGGCAGACATATTATTTAGGAAAATAGGGAATACGCGGTGCGCGCACATGCAAATCAAGTTTCCATAAACAAACACTGAGGTTCCTGCGGCTCTGTGAAGTTTGGGGGACGTTTTATTACAGCCTGAACAATATACCAGCAGAGATCTGCAGGAATTCACTCACATCGTTCACTTAAAACAAATTTTGCTTGATTTTCATTTGATAGTTTACTAATGACAAAAGTTTAAACACGCGTTCCTGCTGATGCAACGTATGCAACTGCATTCAAGTAAAGATCTGATTCGCGGCTGAAAATACGTGCCGGCAGCACTGAAGCACAAATCTCGGATAAAATAGGTTAAGACAAGAGTGTCGCGATGTTTACCGATTAGTCTCCATAACTTACCAACCAGAACGCAGAACACGTCCATCGCCACGAACAGCCTCTTCTTCATCAAATCCGACATCTTCTTTTTGTTCATTAAAAAATTTTATCTGAAAAATATCTACTTGTTCAAAGGAGTAAACAATTGCATTTGTGTGGTCTCACTTTGAAATGAAATCTATTCAAATAAACCTGCAGAACTGGTTCTTCCGGTATCCTCCTATTCGCCACTACCTGTGTTGGCACTGACAGCAGAGGTGCCTAATTCTTCTGATTCTCTCACAGCGTGTTTCTGAGCGGCAGAGACGTAGCAGGGTTTCTGAAATCCAGCGACCCCCGAGAGCGCATTACTGCTCTGAGATAACCACTCGATGCAGCAACAGAGAGCCTCCAAATTCCTCAGCGCTGGAAGCGTCCCGAGTGAGAACCCAGCCTGGAGTCTTGGCTTACACCACCGATCTGCCTCCGGTCCCTCCTCTTGACTTCCCCCTTTGGCTCCTCTCTGACCAACCCTACTGATCGTCGCCAGCTTTTTACGCCTTTTACGCACAGCTACCCAGACAGCGCAGGAGAAACTTTCCCAGCTTTTCTCTCTTCTGCGGTTAAAAATGTAAAGTCGAGAGTGTTAAAAGAAAGGGGAGGGGATTCCTGAGATCTGTCAAATACATTAAAATAGTTGTCAAGAGAGAGAATACCCATATTCCGAGGCAGGGACGTGCACAGATAGACACAAGGTGGTGCTAGAGCACCCGCCCTTTTATCCTGTGGACAAAAAAGTTTATCACCATCTTTTCAGTCCTTCGTTCCACTTCTGGATAAATTTGGCCTGCCAAAAATAATAAATGAAACATTTTTCAACCCAGTCTTTTGTTCTGCACTGAGCATGTGAGACATTAGTTCAGTTCTCACTGAAACACTTTGAGAGGAAAGGGTGTTAAGTTGTGGTGTTTAAAATATTGCATGGAGCCTCATCCTGGACCTTATCAGTACTAATATTACAGTTATTAAAAACTGTATACATATGGTATGTATGTCTCACCTTCAGTAAAACTGTATCCTTGTTTAATTAGTTTAGTTTAATATTACATGTGTAATTCAGAAAAATAAAATAGTTAACTAATCGATGGTCCATCTGTGATTAATTGCTATGATTTATTTCTTAATTATTCTGCATCTTTAAAGCCAGAGCTGTATGTTTAGAATCAGCACAGAAGATATGAAAGAGAAGATAGATGCTTACTTTTGCTCTTTCTACTACGTCTTTCTGGCACCAGGAGATATTTTCCTGGTTTATTGAGCAACACTTTTTTCTGTCTACATGTAGAACTAGACTATAAGACTGGCTGCAGCAATGAGATCAATGCTATGTTAGGATTAAATGCTTTTATTTTGACTGAAGTAAAGGACCAGATATTTTCACATTATGATGCAAATCCAACTAGAAGCTCACAGAGAAGGTTGCTACTGTTTTCTATCACAGCCAGATCATTTAACTTCACCTGTAGGCCGCTCAGGTGAAATTCCCTCATCATGACCCTGATGATGCTCATTAGAGTGAACCTCCACCTCATGTCTTGCTGGGTGAATAAGTGATTAGCTGTAACTTACAATTAGCCCATTCTGAGTCAGCATTCAGGTTTTACCGCTATCATCAGCCTGGGTTTTACCGCTCGGCGTCCACCTGTTCCTGAACACACACCCACCAGGCTCCCACTGTTCGGTTGGCTCCGCGGTTGCTCTGAAATGAGCCCCGTTTGAGCCGCTCAGTGTAACTTTTCAGGTAATGAACGAGGCAGGTCGACCTGGAGTAAACTGCTGTTCTGGACTTCTCCAGAATAGAGTCCGTCTTTGCGAATGCGCGTAGATGCGCATTCGCGGTGCCACGAGTGCGCAAATAGCTATTTTTTGTCTTCTCCTTTTAACTCATCGTCAGGTTGGGTGGAGCGGGACGTGATTATATGGAACACAATTGAAAAAATCTGATTGTTTTTCAATAAAAATGTGAAGTCCAATACCATTTTGTGGCTGCATCTTTTTAATACTTCTAAATTTCTTCTATCAAGAAGTCCGGGGCTATTCAGAAAACATCCGGGGCTTCCGCACACGTTATGCTCAGTGTGTAAAAAGAAAAAAAATGAAGCATAACGTAAGTTTCAAATGTGACTCAGGAAGTACAGGTTAAAGGCTGGTTGTGAATCAGTAATCTAACTTTAAATCAATCTTTTGTTGCCTTATTGATCTTAAGAATTTTGTAAAATGCATTCTTGTTTTGAGTTTTTTTCCTGGGTGGTCATTTCCCTACATACCACAGGACAGTTTGTGTTGTGGGTGCTTAGTAATACATATAAATTATGTTCATGCTGTGCCTGTAATAAATCTCACACTACAAAGCCAACCGACTGCTCCATGTGCCGCACAAGAGCACCTGCGCCCCAAAATGTCTGTGCACGCCACTGTTCCGAGGCAATGGTCTGCAGGCTCCCTGGAACTTTTTGAATTTGATTGAAGTGTTACCTTTCTCAGATTCTGGTAGAACTAAACAGGCTGTGGCTTTAATTGAGTCATGTTTTTTATCTTCTATAAAATCATCATAGAAATTTGATAAACTTCATCTAAAGAATGAAAATACTGGAAGATGTCATTTTTTTACAAAGTGAAACTGGAAAAGTGTGGTGTGCATTTGTATTCAGGCCCCTTTACCCCGATTCATCTGAATAAAACTGAATTCAGGAGTGACCTTATTAGTAAACAGAGTCCCAATGTGTGTTTAATGTAATTCAGTATAAATTTAGCCGTCCTGTAAGACCTCAGAGGTTGGCTGGAGAACATAAGTGAACCAACAGCCTCATGAAGACCAAGGAACACAGCCGGCAGGTCAGGAGAAAAGCTGTGGAGACATTTAAAGCAGGGGTAAGTAATCAAACAATATTTCAACGTTTTAACATCTCACAGAGCTCTTCCATATTCCTTTCCACCTGCTGAGACATCTCCCTCCACTTAAACTGACAGGCCCGGCAAGGATGGACGTATTTAGAGAACCAGCCAAGAGGAAGCTTTTCTTTAGCATGCACAGGAAAGCCGGTAAATTGATTTAAATAAATGGCACTACTGGTAAAAAACCTGTTAGATTAAGGTTACAAAAGACTGGGCGGAGGTTCACCCTCCCGCAGAACAATGACCCTAAACATACAGCCACAGCTAGAATGAAATGATTTAGATCATTACATATACATGTGTCTGGATTGGCCAATCAAAGTCTAGACTTAATTCAAATTGAGAATCTGTCGCAAAACATGACAGTGATTGTTTACAACCACTTTCCATCCAATCTGACTGAGCCTAATCAATTACACAGGGAAGAATAGGTAAAATTTCAGTCTTTAGATGTGTGTAGCTGGTAGAAGACTTGCAGCTGTCATTGCAGTTGACATTTAGATTTTTATAAAAACAAAAAAACAAAACAAGAATAAACATCCAGTACAATTTTCATTCCATTTTACAGATATGCACTACTTACAGTCACATAAAAACGTGAAAAAAATACATACATGTAAGTTAAGGTTGTAACATGACCAAATCGGAGAAAATTCAACAGGCATAAACACTTTGGCAAAGTGCTGATTTAAACAAAATGAAAAGACATTTCCATCCCAACATAAAAGGTATTCTCAAATAGCCTGCAGACTGAGAATTAAGTATTTGCATAACTTAACAGCAGCGTGACTCAAGCCCTCAGTGACCCTTGGCCCATTTAGGCATTGCCCCTAGCAGTAACACTCAATACAAGGCTGTTATTTGCTTGTTGCACCATGTGTGTAATACCTTGACTCATTGGTATACATTTACACATAATTCTGTTTGCATGAAAAACACAATTTTGACCCCCCTCAAGTAAATGACTTTAGCGCTGTGGAGTTAAGCAGATAATCTTCCATGCATGTGTGCTCTGAATTGCTGCCTTTATTTGACATTTGCACATATGCATAATGAGTTAAATTACATAGAATCAGACTGTATGAAGCACTGTGAGGCTGCAGGTTTCATATGATGGACGAATCAGATTAAACTGTAACATTTACTTGAGAATAAAGGAGGAAAAGAATTTTGTTTAAACTGAGCCTTCTCTGCCCCCTTCAGGTTGTTTCTATCATAGATGCCTCACATCTATATCACATTCCAGACATTTCAAATCCGTTTATGAGTAACTACCATAGTAGTACTTACTCAGCAGCTATTGTTGAGTAGTAACTTGTAATTAATTGGCCCATTCAGTAATCTGTTCTTCAAGGACATATCAGCTCACTGTCTAAGGTACTCATCTGGGACATACTAGAAAAAAAATACTGGAAAAGAATTGTTGCTTTGCTTTCATTAAATCTTTTAAAAAGCAGTAAAACAATTTTTTTGACTTATTTTGTTTGCCGTTATGAGTAGTTTTGTTTTTAGCCTCCATTTAATGCCTTTTCTGCCTTTTTGTCTCAATATGCCTGTTCTTTGTTTCTTTTTTGTTTTTCCACTTCTACAAAGCACTTTGTGGCTTTTGCCTGTGGAAGGTACATATAAATAAACTTTACTTAAAGTGCCTTGAAAAAGTATTTCCCCCCTTACAGATTGCTCTCTTTATGCTTTATGTCACACTTAAACGTATAAGATCATCTAACAAATTTTAATATCAGATATTATAACCTGAGTAAAAAGTTGTCAAGTGATGACCTGATTTACTGAAAGAAAATTGACATTTAAACCAAACGAGCCCTAATTGACAAAGTAATCACCACCCTTGGGAGCAACATGTGTCATCAACATGTTACAGTTAGTATTTTACATCACTGTGGAAAGAATTTGATCAACTATTTCCTGGTAGAATTGTTTTAATTCAGCTGTTTTCAAGTATTAACAGTTAGGGAAATGCCGACAAATTTCAGATTTAGGATCTGACTTTGACTAGGAAATTCCTAAACCTTAATTTTGTCCTTAATGAGCCATTAATAGTTGGACATGCTGGTGTGCTTTGAATCATTACCATGCTGCATAACCCGAGTGTGCTACAACTTAAGGTTATTAACCTGAAGGTCAGATATTCTTTTTCTGCAGAATTCATTGGTTTAATCAATTAGGGCAAGTCATCCATGTCCTAAAGCAGCAAAGACGTTCCCAGACCACCACACTACCACTGCCTTGTTTGACTGCTGCTATGATGTTTTTTTCTAAAATGCTGTGTTAGTTTTACCACAGCTGTACCGAGATGCACATATTTTAAAATGTTCCACTTTTGTCTCATCAGTTCACAGAATATTTCCCCCAAAATTTCAGGGATCATCATTATGTTTTTATGCAAATGTTGGATGGACCAATGTGTTCCTTTTGGTCAGCTTTGGTTTTGGCCTTGGAGCTCTCTTGTAGATGCCATTGTTGCTCAGTCTCTTTCTAATTCTTGAATCATGAACATTGACCTTAACTGAGGCAAGTGAGGCCTGCTGTGCTTTGGATGTTGTTCTGGCTTTTGTGAACTTTTGCGTTAGTCATTAATGCACTATTTGGAACAATTTTGGTAGACCAGTCACTCTTGGGAAGGTTCGCCACTGTTTCATGTTTCCTCCATTCGTGGATAATGGCTATCACTGTGGCTCACTGAAGTCCCACAGCCTCAGAAATGGCTTTTTAACCCTTTCCAGAATGATAAATGTCAATGACTTTGTTATTCATCTGTTCATGAGCTTCATTCAATAGGGTCATGGTGTGTTGTTGTTTCAAATCGTTTAGCCTACTTCATGCTGTCAGACAGGTTTTGTTCAAATTATTTATCTCAATGGTATGTTAGTAATCAGGCCTTGGTTTAGCTAGTGAAATGAAATACAGCTTTCCAATTTAACAATGTCTGTTTCACAGAGCACCACATTCGTTTTTCTTTAAATAAAATCATTATTTAAGAACAGTTTGATCTGAAACACTTGGGTGTGACGGCAAAAGCGAAAACAGAATAAATCTGTGGCAGCTGATGCCTGACAAGCCAGAAACCTTGAACCGACATCTAATAGCGCTTCACATTTTAATGGATTTAAAATAAGATGTAACCTTTTTTATTGTTAAACAGTCCTCTTAACCCTTTAGAGTATAAGTTAATTTAGATGTTCAAGTGCCTGATGCTCTCTCACATTACCAGTTGTTCCTGTTCACTCTGGTTGAATATCCAATTTACCAGGCTGTATCGGGATGTGGAGCTGACATAATCATTAGGCACTGAACCTCCTGTTTTCATTTTTGAGAAACAAAGCAGTTTTTGTGATAGTAGCCACTCAGGTGATTTTGACTTTCTTTATACTCTGCAAAAACTGTCAAGCTTAATTGTGAATTCTGAACCCTAGAAATGAACGGTCTTCCTGTATCATGTGATTAAAGAAAATTAAACAATGAACTGTGCCATCCACTGCTTGTGACTTTATGGCATGATGTGTGTGTTTTTTTTTAATAAGACCAGTTATTTTACATGATTTATTAAATTAAGCATAATCTGGATCGAGAGCTAATTAAAAATAAATGTAGTCTGTTAAGTCACATTTCCAAATTAATTATATATTAAGCTTAGCTGAACTCAGAACTCAACTTTTTTTTTTGTTTCTACTCCTACGGCTGTTAAAAATGGCTTATTCTCCAGAAGGGCTCTGAGATTTGAGGTCAGGAGCAAGTTGCAGCACATTCCTGCACACTATCTGTAAAAGCTGACGTCACAAAATGAGGTAATGTGTCACTATGACTTGCAGTCCACTCAGACACATCCTGAAGCAGTTGTGATTGTGCAATGCTGAAACAAATGGTTTAATTTGATCAAATATGTTACCATAAGGAACATAATAAAAACTGATAACTGTTTAATCTGTATTTCAAGCAGGTAAAACCATTGTGTTGCAAGGGGAAATCAGACCTGGGCTGCGTTACCCGTTCCTCTCCCTTTATCTGTACCAAGCTCTGCATCGAGGCCAATACAACTGAAAAAATTAATTTTATGGTTACTTTTTACCCTATTGTAAAATGTATCTGCCCCACTTTTTAAATCATGAATATAACTGATTAATTTTATGTATGGCTGAGATCAAATTCACTTTGCAAACCAAGACCTATGCTTAATGTGTTGTTCTGTTGTACGTTGCTACATGTAACAACAACTTGCAGTATTCTCTGTATGTCTAAACTAATAACTTCAACAGAAATAAAACTGAAGCCTTAGAATGGCCAGAACAAAATCTGATGAACATCTGTGGGGGTCTGAAAAGAGGTGCAGTGTGGACAAGAGATTTCCTCACTAATAAATTTGGGAAACTTTGGTTTCAAACTTAGATATTGCGAAATTAAGATGTGGGATGCTGACAGACTCCCAGCAAAGAGGACTGCATGCTGAAACTGAAGTAAAAGATGACTGACACCTTTGCAAAATTACATCATTTTCATTCTTTTTAACTTCTCTCTCCAAACTAAAGATTCAGGTAAAGTACTCAAATAAGCAAAGGTCAGGAAACTGCAAGATCAGAACGACAGGATTCACTATTTTGCTCTCAAAGCAACTCAAACAAAACTACAGCTTAATGCTTACACTGTTGATTTTAATTTCAGATTTTTATTTACAAAATATATTTAGAGACGAAATATGATGAAAGAAATTTATAAGAATTTGAAAATATATATATATTTAGAAGAAAAAAAAGGAAAAACCAAAAGACAGATTTCAGCTCAATATTTCTGCCTCAACTATCTTGCCTCTGTGTTAAAAAAGACAAAACAAAGAGATTTATTTGATTTGAACAGGGATCGCATGACCGACTACAGCAGGAAACAAGAAATGAGCACACAGATGGAAGCATGAGAGTGAGTCCAATTCATGTCATCCATGGAACTTCTTGCCCTTTCAGAGCCGCTAAGATGCAGCAACACGTAAATAAAAACAATATGAATATGACTAAAAGGGCATCAACTCTTATTACCATTATTACATAAATAAGCAAATAAAGTGTTCAGACAGACTTTGCTTGTCCCAGTCAGACATTTTCTGAGTGCTGCTGCTTGGTGTTTATTTTAAAGAAGTTTGTGCAACTGCAAGGGATTTAAAACAAGAACTGCATTAGCAAGTTATCTAATTAAAACAGGGTACTCTCACCCCTGATAGATATTTTAATGTGGGACACATCACTCTGGCTGTCATTTGCTGAGTGAGATCACTCAGCAAATGTGCATAACTCAGTTCTTTTCACTTTTAGGAAAAAAAAAACAAAAAATCAGTATTCAGTTAAATGAATAAAGCCAGGGTAGGAAAAAAGTAGTTTAGCCAAGAACATGGAAACTGAGAAGAAGACAACTTTAACTTCAGACCACAACATTTGTTGATACCCTTAAACCAACAAGCTGTAACGGTGTTCACTGATGTAAACATGAAGCCAGTTAAGGATGAACGGCTTTTATTACAGGCTAAGGTACACACAGCGATCTTGCAGCCGCTGACAAACTGTACGTGGAGCCAGGAAAGTCACACATAAATGTGTGTATATTTCATTTTATAATGCTCCTTGGAGTAAAAAAAAAACCCAAAATAACAGGTGCACCAATTTGACTTTTCCTGGCAGATACTAATTAATGTTTTTTTTTCCTGACATCTGGCCTAAAGGGAAAGAAACAAGTTGCAGAATCTTTGACAGACGTAGTAATTTTGAATCCTACAGAAAATTAAAAAATTACATCACAAGTACATGTTGTTAACTGATGCATTTACAGACAGAAAGTAGTGGGATTTCCTAGTTGTGATGCATTGTATGAACAGAGTTTTTGTTTTTTACCTGCCAATCAAGGTCAAATTGGCTCCGTTTTCTGGGTGATTGATTGAGGCATTTTAAGTAAAAAAAAATCAGCTTATTAAAATGAATAAATAGAAGCTTTAATGAATTGTTGCTTTCCTTGTGCTCCTATGTGGCTTCATGCTTAAAACTAAACTTTATATAAACATTATTTTCGGTTCAGGTTTCATTGTAAATATGAACGATTTCTGCCAAGAATCAAAGCAGAAGAATGGAGCAAAGAGGCAGTAGGGGAACCTAATTTCCATGTTAAAAAGTTGCCAAAACTGAGCATCTAATGTGTGTGATGGAAAAACATCTGAAATAACAGCAATAAAAGTGATAGAAGAAAAGATGATAAGTTGCTGGCTCTTTTGTTATGTACCTGTCCAAACTTACCTTCCTAATAGTAATAAAAAAACAGTAAGTTATGGTCATGATATAATCGATGTGATCAAGAGAAACTGGTCTGCAGCCTTCATTCCATACACTGTGCTTTTATGTTTGTAATTAACAGATATACACACGATCGATGCCTGAATGTGGTGAATTAGGACACCCAACATTCAACAATGGACAGATGTTGATGGTAAGGTCTCCTTCCATAGCAATAGGTCCATCTTTTTCTGATGAAAAACACTGTATGACCAATTAAATATCTCCCTGCAGAGCTGATAACAACCAGTAGCACTCAGAATATATTTTTTCCATGTACCCTACAGTCTGAGAGCGAGAATGCTAAAAGGGCTAGGGGCGCAGCAGGCTTCCAAACGCCTGGAAGTTTGATGAGAGAACAGTGGGCGAAGAAGCCGAGGTGGAAGGAAGGCTGAATTCCACCTGCAGCCTGTGGGAGGCGTGAGCCCCACCACCTGCCACACCACAGTCAGGGCCGTCAGAAACCAAAGGTCTGCCGTGCATGTGCAGCTGGTAGAAGCAGGAGTTCAGAAAGCTGTGGTTATCGCCATGGTGAAACGGCGGGTTTCCATGGGCCCACTCCGAGCACTGATCAGAGGGTTGAGACTGGAGCTGGACCGGAGCTGAGGGACGATCCGAGTCAGGGTCTGGAAGCTCATCCATGGATGGGAAAGAGAACGGACAGTCGAATAGCTGCTGAGGATATTCGTCAGCGCACAGCCCGGACAGACTCATCACCAGCTCACCGTCTGGGCACACAGAGAAATTCAGATGATGTACGATCGATAATGATGATGTACAAGACACTCATGAGGTACTTAATATATTTTGGATTTTTTATTAAAACCTTTGAGTAGAAAATTCATTAAATAAAAATATCCCATTGAACTATTCAAATAAAAAATTAAGCTAAAAGTAAAAAACAAAATTGCAAATGTTCTTCAATACATGACTACACAATGTCATCACTGAGAAAAGGAAGTCCATCGGTGGGCTTTTAAAACTTAATTAGGTGTGCAACAGACACTTTAATCTGTAATGTGTTGATTTATTTAGATTCTTCATTCAAGTGACGAAAATATGAAGGCAACAATTTAAATGTCTTCCATAATGTTACACCTAGATTGATGAAAATCTTTTTTGCCGAACTCTGCCAGAGAATCACCAGTCAATAAAAAAATGATGAAAAATATCAGTGCTGATTATCAGTGGGCAATTATGAAAAGACTTTCCTGTAAATATTAATGAATATTGACCAATATTGAATATTAACGTTCCCCAAGAACCAACAGCGTGCAGATGGGGATCTCTGATGAGTTCATCTCAGATAATTTTTTTTTTCTCTGATGAGATTAAATTATGTCATCAAGTATATCTGTCCCTATGGCATTAGATGCATACAGTACCTCTCCTGTATTTATTTTCTTGAAACCAATCTGAGTTTAGATATCTTTAAAAAGTCTACACAGAACAGCATATAACAGCAAAGTAAAAACATGATTTCACAGTTTTCTAAATTCATTTAAAAAATTGTTTAAAAGTGTCCTGTAGTCAAACCTTTTGCCATGAGCTCAGATTTATCAGATTTATTTGTCCTTGAGATGCTAAATGCACTTGACTGGTAACTTGATGAGTCACAATGGAAAATGCCATTCCATATGAGGTCTCACTGCATTTCACAGCAGGAACCGAGCAATGACGTTCTCTGTAGACCCTCAAGTGTGGATTGTGTCAAGGCACAAATCAAGGCAAGGATATAAAAACATTCTGCAGCATGGACATCCTGAAAGCACTTTGGTCTCTGTTATTTGGAAACAGAGAAAGCTTGAAACCACCAGGATCCTCCATAGTTGTCCAAAGTTTGCTCATCTAACCAAACAAAAAAAAAAATCAGAGAAGAAGGGTCTTGGTAAGATAGGTGACCGGGAACCCAGTGGTCACACAGGGAGAGCTGCTGTGTTTGCCTAAGGTGGTCAGATGTTACAAACTCCACCAATTAGACCTCTAGAGTAAAGTGGCCAAACGGAAGCCACTCCACATAAAGAGGCCACTTGAATTTTACCAAAAAGCACCTAACAGAAACAAAAATCTGTGTTCTAATGAGTGTTATACAAAACATTATGGCCTAACCTCCAGGCATCGTTTCTGGAGGGAAAAAAAACGAAAACAGGCACTGTTCATCACCTCACTAATAAAATCTCTAAAGCACGGTGGTGGCAACATCACGCTGTGGGAATTTTTTTTAGGTTTTTTTTCTACTGCAGAGACTGAGCGCCTACCCCGCTAAGAGAATATAGAGTTTCTTTAGGAAAACTTGCTCTGAGAATCCTCTGAAAGTCAGACAATGGTCGAGATTCATCTTTAAAGCCAGCAAGGACAATTGAGATAAAGCGTTGCTTCATCTATAATCTGTAAATGTCCTTGTGTGTCCCAGCCAGACTTAAATCCAACTGAACATCTTTGGAACGACCTGAAAATTACTTTCTACAAACGTTTAGCATCCAAACTGACTGACTTTGCAGAAAAATTGTAGAACATACCCAAAAATAGATGCCAAGCTTGTGAGACATACCTAAGAAAACTTGAGGCTGTGACTGCTGCCAGAGGCGCTTCAACAGAGTAGTAACCCATGGACGTGAAAACGAATTTAGCACTGGATTCACCAACTTTTAGAAATAAAATTATTTGCACAATAAGTTAAATAAGTTTTATCTTTCAACAACGTTGATTTTGCCTCGTTATTATAGGGTATGGAGTGTGGAGCTTAGATGTCACTTTTTCACCTCAATGTTAGAATAAGTCTGTAATGTAACTGAATGTCATACCATAAAGGGTGTTATTACTTTCTGGTGACAATGCATCACGGAAACACTGATGCACATGAAAGTAATTAATTAATCTTCGTCATAAACAGATTGTTATGACATACAACAGCTAATTTATTGTCAGGGATCAGTCTGTTTTCTTTACCTGCAGGCCCAGCCTGCTTTCTGTGGCGTGTGTGGACGGATGTCATGGCTTTAAGAGAAAGCGAGGAGTTCGTCTGCGCCTGGGGCGGCCTTCTTCTTCTGGAGCAGAATGCCAACATGAACCGTGCACAGACAAACATGCACACCCAACAAACACAGACATGCATACGTTCATGCACAAACAGAACAAGACACGTGACAGTAAGAATGGGAGAAAACAAAGGTGGGGAGACACAACAAAACATAATGAAGATGAAGCAAATGATGTGATCTTGATGGCAAAATTAAATAGAAGAATTCTGCAGAATAAAGTCCAAGTAACTGCGTGTGTGACTATCAGAGAAGACTTCCACCATCAATGGAAACCAAATTCTAACTTTTCACAAAATACCCAAGAAAATTAGCCTCATGACTGTTTGACCTGCTCAAATTAAATGTTAAATTTTCCCTGCAGTTAAGCACATTATTACATTACTAGTTAATACCACAACAGCTGTAACGGTTGTATCCCTGTTACTTGGATGTTTTGATGACCTGTAATTTTACTGCAGAACAAATTGAACTATCCCTGATTCCTGATACCTTGTTTGTTTAGATCCAGGCTTGTGTTTGCAGGAAATGAGGGCTCCATCTGTCCGGAGCCCATGCAGATCTGTGGCAGCGACCCCAAAGTATTGTTGCTTCCCTCGAGATCTCCACCCTCACCGTCCTGGTCTCCATCCTCACTGAAACACAAGAACCCAATCATTAAACATGTGAAACGTTAAGCTGCGCACACAGATTTGATGTTGATAATTTTAGCAGCAAAAACAGCTGCACAGTGTTAATGTGTATTACGTGTGGGGCTCCAGTTGATTGGAATGGTACATGCATTGGTTCACTTGTGGTTACATGCATTCAGATGTAATATGCACCAGTGGCGAGTGACAGGTGGGGATATGGCATTGGTCATATAATGGTGGGATTAGTGCAAGCTAATTGGATAATCATTTAAGATCCTTAATATAGGGATTCATTTTTTGTTGTTTGTGCCATCAATAACCATTAGCCACTAAGCAAACACAACTAGCCACCTTGTGTTTAAACAGTGTCACACCTGGTGAATATCTATTTGGCGTCAGGAGAAGTTATTCAGGTCCATACTCCCAAAATTTATTGAAGAAATGCTTTTTACATCAACATTTTGTTTTGTTTTCATAACAAGAAAGATCTTTGTTAGTTTTAGATTCAACAGGGTGAGCAAAGGTTGTTTGCATTTTTCTTTTCCTATTTTTGTGAGGAGCAAAAAGTACATCTGACATTTTTTACTGTTTTACTAAACCATAATACTAATGTCAACACTTATGTAGGGGAGGACCCCGGAATGCAGACGGGCAGGCAGCATGACGGTAAGTAGAAGATTTTAATCTTAGGAAAAACACAAACTCACTCGTAAGAGGAGGCAGGAACAAAACAGTAACAAGACAGGCATGGCATGATCCTTAACCTGGGTGGCATGATCCAAAATGTTTCCGTGAGGAATGAACAGAACAGAGGTGTATATATGGAGCAAGAACCAGGTGAAGCGATTGAATGCTAGGTGCAGGTGAACCGAATAAAGTTAATTGTCAGACAGGAGAGGACAAAACGTGGCTGGAGCAAAACAGAGACTCTTGAATACAAACTAATTGAAATACAACTAGCAAACCATGAAACTAAAGCATAACCAGATCCAAAAAACCTAACTTGGCAAAAAATGAACTAGAAGACAAAAACTAAAGCATGACCAGGAAAATAATAAACAGAAGCATGATTCAAAACCTATCAATAATAATAATAATAATAATAATAATAATAATAATAATAATAATAATAAAACCCAAAAACACCCACAAATCATGACAACTAAAACCAAGGTATGTATATAACATACATTATCCTTTCAATTATCTTCCTCTGAAAATTCCTGCAGCAAAAAAAAGCACAGATACTTGACTAAGTTTAATATATATATATATTGTAAGACAACATCAAACATTTTATGTTTCCTTCCACAAACTTCTTACACTACTTTGCCGGTATTTTGGCCTGTTTCTCCTGACAGAACTGGCGTAACCAAGTCATGTTTGTAGCTCGCCTTGCTCACACTCACCTTCTGAGCTCTGCCAATAGATTTTCTACCATACTCAGATCACGGTTTGCGATGGCCACTAAAAAACATTAGCCCCCTGCGACAGACCTGATTCGGTAGGTTTAAGTCAGTCTACCTCTGTTACACCCCTGAGGGATGCAGTAATGATATATGGTTTGTGCGACCAGCCACCTGCATGATTTAAAGTCATAACCAAGACTCAGAAATCATTTACGAAGAAAGGAGTCGGAAGGTGAGACATTTCATAAATTTGAAGCACTTGCTCGGCCAACATCAGGGTCGCTACACTGAGGTTTTCCCACCATTATTCTTTGGAAGAGACTTCAGACACAGATTTTATGTGCAGTGCTGAGTGCTGCTTGAAACTTTCCATCATCCCTGCTTCTGAGATATCGCCAACCCCACAGCTCAGAGGTAGCTCAGTGTCCACTTAGAAGACCTATTAGTGCCCAAGCTTTAACTTTCTGGCTGATGTCTTGAGATGCTGCTTCAATATTTCCACATGTTGCTTTCCTCATGATATCACCTTTTTCTTGAGGGCATCAGTCCCTCCTGCAGCAAAACACTTACTAAACATGATGCAGTCACCCCCGTACTTCATAGCTGAAATAGTTCCCCATTTTTTCTCCAAATGTATCAAGCATCATGTCATTATGGTCAAACACTTTAATTTAGCTTAATCAGACCATAGGACATGCCTCTGAAAAATAAAGGTCTTTGTGCCTGAGTGACTTTCCAAACTATAATCTGCCTTTTTATGTTGATGGCCTTTTGCCCTCAAACTGGCCTTTCGGCCCATGTTTGTCCAGGACTTGCTTGACGGTAGATAATGACACTCTTCTGTCAGCTTCAGCCAACATCTTCACGAAGTCTTTTGTTTTGTTCTTGGGTTGGTTCACGCATTTTGCACCAAAATCTATTTCTGAAACACAGGACTCATCTCCTTTTCGTAACGGTATGATGGCTGGATATTCTCATTGAGTTTATGCTTGCATACCGTTAGCCTCATAGCATAATTGCCTAAGGCGGCGTTATACATTTTCTAAAAAACAATATAAAACACATTTTTCAGCAAGCACGTAATATTGTTTATTGATTTTGTAACAGTAAGCCAAAATATAACTAAGATAATTATGCAATGAGGCCAATGACATAACTGTTTGAAGAGATGAGCGTGGCGTCTTTAGGCATCTGGAAGTTATTTTCAAGCTGAACAAGAGTTGTGAAGGTTTACAATTCTCTTCCTAAATTTATTGGCTGATCCATTTAGATTTTTACATGATGCCACACAAGGAAGCAGTGTTTCTGAGGTGTTGCTTTAAAATACATCCAAATGTGTGCCTCCATCTAACTGAAATCTTGTGAATTGACCTCTCTCCTTATTCTGGCATTTAGCTAATAGAGGAGATATTAGTAATTCTACCTGAGTTAAAACATAAAAAAAAGTTTAGTCTGATTTAATGCCAGACAGTGAGAAAGAAAGAGGCTATGTCTTTTTATACAGTGTATGCAAATATCTGGATTCAACTGTATATGCTTCCCAAGTGGAGCCCTTAGGTTACAGGGAACAGAGATAAAGGAGTACTTAGGGTCATACTGTCCAGAGCAACGGTGAGGGCAGAAAAGAGGCGAAGAAACTCCCGTCTGGCTGGAACCAAAGACCAAAAGGGAGATTAATGGATGGAGTGAGAGAGGACATGAAGGTAGTGGGTGCGAGAGAAGTAGATGCAGAAGACTGGGTTAGTTAGAGACAGATCACTGGCTGTGGCGACCACTGAAAAGGAAAAGCTGAAATAAAAAAAAAGATGTTTCCATGCTATTGCAGGAAATGATGGATAAATCACAAGAGTAAAGCAAAGGATGTCCAAGTGCAAGACAACCTTCCCCAAAGGAAATGTGGAATTTGCCATGGGTTTTATTGTACAGGGGGGATTCTCTAGGAACTTTGGCATCTGCTTTGTTTTTGGACAAGGTACCAGAACTGCTGTCTCACGTAGAAATGATTAGATCTTACCAAGAAACTGTTTATAACTGTCAAATGTTTTCTTCAAATAAATATCTGTTGTAAGAAAACAACAAAATCAATACTAGACAATTTCTAAAGATATAGAGGTTGTATTTTATGGTTAATATGTTGTTAATATTCGAGAGAAAAAGTCCTAACTGAAAAAAGAATAAACTATAAACAGGGAAGGTAAATGTAATGTGACTATTTCAGCAAATCAACTAGCATTTCCTATGTACAGTGCCTCACAAAAGTACTCACACCCCCTGAAGTTTTTAACATTTTATCAAGTTACAACCAAAAACTTCAGTTCATCATTTTGGGATCTTTTGTGATAGACAGACACAAAGTAATGGACAAAAGCTAAGTGAAGGGAAGACGATACGTGGTTTTAATTTTTCTTTTTTAATTCAAAATATGTAAAGTGAGTCAGTAGAAACACTTTTCACTCCAATCACAGCTGATAGTCATGTGGGGTATGTCACTGCCAGTTTTGCAAATTTATAGTTTGAAACGTTTGCACATTCTCTTTTGCAAAATGTGTAAATGTGTAAACAAATTCTTTTACAGTTTCTCAGTTGGCTTTAGGTCTGGACTGAGACAGTCTAGACCTAAACCAAGATACATGACACAGATATGTTTTCATGTAAACCAGACCATTGTAGTTCTGGCTGTATGTTTAGGGTCATTGTCCTGCTGGAAAATGAACCGCTTCTGCACATTTCGATCCATACATCTTTTCATTAATTTTGTCCAGTTTCCCTGTACCAGCAGAAGAAAATCAACCCCAAGGCAAGATGCTGCCACCATGTTTCACTGTTTGAGGGGCGTTTTCATCATGACATGCAACATTGCTTACCATTTTGCACATAGTCCAGAAAGTTTAGTTTTGTCTCAAAAAGCCAAAGCATCGTCTTCCATGTTTACGGTTTCCTTTAAATATGTCAGATTGCAAATGGGACTTCTAATGGTTTTCTTCCAACAATGGAGTGAATCAATTCCCACACCTAAGCTGTGGATCTCTGCAGCTCCTCCAGAGTTACCATGAGCCTTTTGGCTGCTTTTCTGATGACTGCACAAGAGTGTGATATACTCTTTACATTTTCAGAGGATGGACTGAGCTGGGATCTGTGAGATGTCTAAGGAAAGAGTTTTCTTTAATCTAACCCTACGTTAAACTTCAACACAACTGTATTGCTCTATTCCTTGGCCTACATGATGCTGCTTGTTCACTAATGTTTTCAAACAAACATCTGAGGCCTTAACAGCAGGGCTCTATTTATAATGAGAATAAATAACACACAGGTGGACTTTAATTCCAGATAATTTATAGTTTTCTTCCTGAAGGAACAGAGTTTCACTGGTTTTATCAGGGAGTATCAGATAAAAAGAGGAGGAGTTCAAATGCACACTTTATAGACTTTTATTTGCAACCCAGGTCACATTTTTCCCCACATCATAGTTAAGCACTAATTTGTGTTGATCCATCACACAAAATCCCCAAAAAATACATGGAAGGTTGAGATTGTGACGTGACATCATGTGAGAAAATGTAAGGGGCAGGAATGCTTTTGCAAGGCACTTGATATATTCAGTAATTCTCACTATATAAAACACTTTAAAACACACTTACAGGATCACAAAGTGCTTTACAGATTAAAAACAAAAAAACCCTCCCACCCAAACAACCCTTAAACAAAATAAAAATAATAAATGTAACTGCTTTTTAAGATTAACATTTGATATAATAAATTAATAGTAATTATTTTTCGATATTGCAAATTGCGCTTAACCATCTTCTAATTATTGGTACATCTAAGTTAGTGCCTCCATTTACTCCAAAGTATTTCTGCAGAAGTACTCACATGTTCCCTGACTGCATGCTGTACTTCCTTCGGCTCATCCTTGTGGCCTGCTGGGTGAAGAACATGTGTCGCTCAGACTTCTTCCACATGTAGTAATACTCCACACACTCGCCAATGGAGCGAGTTCGTACCTATGAGGAGAAAGGTTGCTTTCACTTTACTGTTTCAGCACCTTCACATCCGTTTTCTTTACTGGAAACAAATACTTGAAATCAGTCAGGTACAGGTAGCAGATTTCATTACAAACCTTATTAGCCTGAATGAGATGGAAGTTTTTCCCGTAAACACGATAGCCGTTCTCAAAGTTCCTACACTCCTCCTCGCTCCAAGAACACAGCTCCTCTAGAAGTAGTAGATACACAGAGGACAACAATAATCCTGCAAATCGGTTCATGTTGAGCACATTAATCGATTACAATAAAAACCTTTCACCACATACAAAAAGTCTGCCTGCACAGTCTAAACTGGGTCAAGTGACCAGCTTTTAGGATAATTAAAACATGTTTTTACTACATATATGCCATAGAAATATAGCTGAATAGCTGAAGTACAGTAGAAATGAGACATTTACATACTGTATGTTGTGTAACATTTGTATACTTTCTTACATTAATCAGACTAAACAAATGATGAGATAATTTTAGCTTTTTTCATATTTTCTTAAAATTGAGAAGTTTACATACCCTAAGATGACTATGAATTTGGGAAAGCCAAGATGATGATCTCAAGGCTTTTTAAGCTCCTGAAAAGTTAAATTAACCCACTGATGCTTTTTAAGGTAACACTTCAAACACACTGCTTCCTCGTGTGACATCATGGAGAAACTAGGGGAAATCATCCAAGCTATCAGGAAGAAAAGGGAGGACCTCCACAAGTCTGGTTCATCATTTGGTACAATTTCCAGATATCTGAAGCTGCCATGTTCATCTTTTAAAAAAATGATATGCCAGTATAAACAACATGGGGATATCCAGCTATTCTGCTGTTCAGGAGGGATATGGTTTCAGTTTGCAGAGATGATTCGTTTTGGTGCAAAAAATGTGTGAATTAACCAAAAAAAAAAAAAAAAACATCTGAATGAAGATGCTGCTGAAGCTAGTAAGAGAGTTACTGTCCACAGTTAAAAGAGTCCTCTGGGCTAAAAGACCACTCAGAGGAAGAAGCCATTCCTCCAAAAGCAGCATTCAAAGCCAAATTAGAGTTTGCAAATCCACTGAGGGACAAAAACCTTCATGTCTGGAGTCATTTTCTCATCCAACTATCAACACTCTTCTAAACCTTGTGGAAGATGTTTACAGAACAGTTAAAGTTGCTTTTGCTGGGAACGGTGGGTTACCAGCAATATAGTCATTTGGCAATATAGTGTAGTTTAATAGGAGTAGAGTGGGTTAAAGACTTTAATGTAGTCTACATTTACCTGCTCATTTTTCTTTAGCTTAACTTTTAAACTAAAGATTTTAATTACATGTGCAACAGCAGTTTCTGAAAAATGGTTTATGAGGAAATTGTTCTTTTAAACCCGTTGAACAGGTTATTATTTTTTCCCCAAATGAATACAGCAGTTGAAAAGAGTAGGCCACCTTTCAAGCTGATGGCCAGGTGGGTAGCAGATTATATTGAGTGAATGGTCTACATGCCGACAAACATCAGTCAGCAAGCTAATTGGCTTAACTAGCATAAAGCAGTTTCATACTAGGCATTACCATGAAAAGGATCGTAAAAGAAATCAGATCATTTGACAATCAACCAGGACAACAGGAAGTCTTACCACTGAATACTTTTACATTGAAACGTAATCGTCTCAGGGCTTCTTCTGCATTAAAGTTGCATTTCACTAGTTCATATAGTGCCTGAAAGTTGAGTGAAAAAGAAGGCAGAAATTAAAACAAACTTTTGTGAAGCTTTTCATCTGCGTGAGCACTAAACTGAAACAGGTAATGCCGTTAGTTACAGGGGTTGGACAATGAAACTGAAACACCTGTCATTTTAGTGTGGGAGGTTTCATGGCTAAATTGGACCAGCCTGGTAGCCAGTCTTCATTGATTGCACATTGCACCAGTAAGAGCAGAGTGTGAAGGTTCAATTAGCAGGGTAAGAGCACAGTTTTGCTCAAAATATTGAAATACACACAACATTATGGGTGACATACCAGAGTTCAAAAAAGGACAAATTGTTGGTGCACGTCTTGCTGGCGCATCTATGACCAAGACAGCAAGTCTTTGTCATGTATCAAGAGCCACGGTATCCAGGGTAATGTCAGCATACCACCAAGAAGGACGAACCACATCCAACAGGATTAACTGTGGACGCAAGAGGAAGCTGTCTGAAAGGGATGTTCAGGTGCTAACCCGGATTGTATCCAAAAAACATAAAACCACAGCTGCCCAAATCACGGCAGAATTAAATGTGCACCTCAACTCTCCTGTTTCCACCAGAACTGTCCGTTGGGCGCTCCACAGGGTCAATATACACGGCCGGGCTGCTATAGCCAAACCTTTGGTCATTCATGCCAATGCCAAACGTCGGTTTCAATGGTGCAAGGAGCGCAAATCTTGGGCTGTGGACAACGTGAAACATGTATTGTTCTCTGATGAGTCCACCTTTACTGTTTTCCACACATCCAGGAGAGTTACGGTGTGGAGAAGCCCCAAAGCCCCAAAGAAGCAGGATGATATGGATTATTATTTAGTTCAGTGTGTCAGTGTGTTTTGTAGAAAAATACTATTATTTAACTTGCCCAGAGTGAAGCATAGGGGTGGATCAGTGATGGTTTGGGCTGACATATCATGGCATTCCCTTGGCCCAATACTTGTGCTAGATGGGCGCGTCACTGCCAAGGACTACCGAACCATTCTTGAGGACCATGTGCATCCAATGGTTCAAACATTGTATCCTGAAGGCGGTGCCGTGTATCAGGATGACAGTGCACCAATACAAACAGCAAGACTGGTGAAAGATTGGTTTGATGAACATGAAAGTGAAGTTGAACATCTCCCATGGCCTGCACAGTCACCAGATCTAAATATTATTGAGCCACTTTGGGGTGTTTTGGAGGAGCGAGTCAGGAAACGTTTTCCTCCACCAGTATCACGTATTGACCTGGCCACCATCCTGCAAGAAGAATGGCTTAAAATCCCTCTGACCACTGTGCAGGACTTGTATCTGTCATTCCCAAGACGAATTGACGCTGTATTGGCCGCAAAAGGAGGCCCTACATCATACTAATAACTTATTGTGGTCTAAAACCAGGTGTTTCAGTTTCATTGTCCAACCCCTGTAGGTTAATCATGAGGGAGAAATATAGTTCAACTAGACCAGGTTCTTCTCAGAAATCGTTAGAAAACTAAGTTAAAAATTAATTCAGCTAAGTTGTCATTACAAAAAAGACTCCTGCTAAATATTCACCTGTTCTTTTGTGTTATTTAGTAAAAGGGCCGTATAATGCATTTGGTTTACCTGTTCATTGTCTTGGACAGTGGCCCCTTGGGTCCATACTGCCCCCTCCTGGCCATGAAGTCTCTGTGCATTCAGCAAAAATTCTTCCACATCCTCCACCGGCAGAGCACCGGGCCTCCACAGCAACTGGTCGGGGTTGGTGTAAGCTGGAGGAGGGAAAGCAGGAAAAAGTGGAATATAAGAAGGGAGGTGCAGAGGAAGATGAAGAACAAGAGATGATGATGACAGATTAGTCTATGCATAACAGTCTCTTCTTTTACACCGAGTTTGTAATTTTCAGAATCTCTACAGCCACATTAAACAGTCAGTCAGTCAGTCATTTTCTACCGCTTATTCCATAGTGGGTCACGGGGGAGCTGGTGCCTATCTCCAGAAGTCTATGGGCGAGAGGAGGGGTACACCCTGGACAGGTCGCCAGTCCATCACAGGGCCACATTAAACAGCTGAAACTATTTGTTTGGAGTATTTATTGTATCATGTCTATAAGGTCTACTCTACAAACTCACACCGAGAATAATCATCCCTTACCTCTCTCCTCAGATACATGTGGATTTACTGGTGGGATTTTTGCTTGATACATAGATCCGACCATGATCTCCTGTAGAGAACAACACCAAAACGGTTAAATCCGGGCATGCACTACATACATGAAGCTGTTTTAAAATAATTGGTTTGAAGTAGAGTTTACATGAAAGTCCAAAAGTCTGATCAGATGCAGAATCCACATTAAATTAATCTGTCTTAAACTAGTTATGTTGGATCAGTATGTTGTTTCTCCACCCCGTATAAGTGAAATGATTGCAAAAAGCTAATTTCTGACAACTTGAGGTCCACAATATCAAAAACTTGTTTAAGTAAGTAAACAAGTAGACAATACTTACTTGTTCAGTAGGTTCAGAAGAGTATTTTATGTTATTATACTTTACATAGATAACTTAAGCTCTACTTTCAGGGAATAACTGTTAATGCTAATGTTTGAAAAATATACCATAATATAGTAATATTTGTATACAATAGACGGCAGAAAGCAGCACACTTAAATAAAAAAAAGCATGTGATCACTGAAACTGATTTCTTGGACAAACTAAAATTCAAATGTTGCTGACCAGATTTGTATATGCATCCACTGGTATTTTGATTAATTAAGTTCAGTGATGATCTTCAAGTCTTAGAGGTTGGAAGGCCATCTTGCTATCACCCTAATCTTTAGCTTCCTCCACAGACTTTCAATCAGACTCAGGTCGGGACTCTGGCTGGGCCACTTCAAAAATGTTAATCTTACTTCTGGTCAGAAGAAAAATGTTGGTAAAATGAAAAGATAACTTTTAACTTTTAACCTAAACCTGTCAGGGGTAACTTTATATGATGTTGGCTACTGTTGCAGCTGTAATGTAAAAATCCATGTTTGCCTAAAGAAGTGCTCTGTGGTTATTTCTCATGTTTTAACTGCATTTCAGGATTCTCTCGAGTCTCTAAAAATGCCTAATAAAGACCTAGTTAAAGAATACTGCAGAAGATCTTCATGTTCAACCCTGGAACAGATTAGGGTTGATGTGTTTCATCTATGCCATCGATGGCATTGCCCTTAAAAGTCCCTCAGCGTCAATAGCTTTAGTCAACAAATTATTTTATGATTCATTTTATATATATACTTAAAAGTATCAAGAAAGGTTCCAACAATATCCCTCAGGTAATAAAGGCTTTTCAACATTTTCATCAGCCAAAATGAACAGCAGTAAAGCACAGGGGGGCAGCAAAGGTCGACCTGAGGGCTGATGGTGATCAAGGAAAAAAAAAAAAAAAAAAGGTCACAAGTCATTCGCTTTGTTTAAGCTGTTCAATGCTCTCCATCTGCTCAATCTTCAAGTTTTTTTGGATCACGTTCCACTGAGTAGCTGCTGGCGTGTGTAAAGCTGGGGACACACAACCTGACTTCCACGGTCATCCCAGATTTTTAAAAGACTTGGTGTTCACACTAAAAGACTCGTCTTTGTTTCACAACTGAAACACTGGGGATCAGACACTTAACTGTGCTGCAGAAACACAGACTGTAGGGTTTTTCAGACCAACTAACCGAGCGCATCAAAGTCTCATGGAAACTCTGACGAGGACGACAGTTTGAAGGAACAAACAGACCAGTAGGTAGCGCTAGTAGACAGATATTCTCAGAATTCAGTCACTTATATTTCTGGTACACTCCCCCATAAAATTAATGAGATGCAATTCAAAATATGTTAATTTCAACACACAAGTGAATATGATTTAGATAGTGTTGTCTTCATTCTTCGTTATACTCATGATGATAGTTTGGAACAGTTATTTGAGGTTATGAGTTTGTTTTTGGGTTTCGGAATTACTGATATAAATTATTATTTATATCTTAACAGATATCATCCTCTTTGCACTGGATCACACAAATAAACAATAAGGATTTATGATAAATAGGTTCATGATATGAACAGATTTTATTAATAAATGTCAATTTGGTCCTATTACCTTTACGTTCCATATGTGGATTGTTTCCGTTATTTCAATAAGGCATTGAATTATTGTTTGTATTTTGGTCTTGAACATCCAATTGTCCTTCTGTTGTCTTTTGTGTTTGTTTTTGGTACTATTATTTATCATTGTAATCAGTTAGTTGATTGTATTATGCCCAGTGCATTTTTGTTCATAATGTTGTATAGTTACATATAAAGCTTAAAATAAAAAGTTGGCTAGCAGCTGTTGTTGTGTCCCAGCCTGTCTTCACGTTTGTAGTTGGGTCAGTGATCAGTTCGCATCACCCACCCATCACCTCAAAAAATTCAAACATGTTTGATTGACTGTGACTAAGGTCGGGTCGGGTCGGGTCGGTTCGGTTCCCCTCACACACTCAATACTCTAGTCTTTGCCCCATCTCACAATAACAGATTTTTGAGCAGACTGCAGTGGACTTACCCAAACTGGGAATCTGGGATAAATCGGGGGAAAAAAAATCATGTGGCGTGGCCCCAGCTTTAAAGTACAGACTTTATGCAGAAATCTAAATTGTTTACTCCATAATGTTTTATTCACATTTATTTGTGCTGATAATTTAAATATCTAATTGAATAAAATTCCAAACTAATACAAACACTTCATAAATACCAGTCATTTTAAAGTTAAAGTCGCTAGCATTACATTTTAACTGAAAGGTGTAATAGAAAGATTTTTTTGCCCTTGGAGTGGCACTATGGCAGAACTGAGACCCACTTTTCTCTACTGCCAGTGGAGTCTCATCTTATTTCACCTTTCGAATATGCAGTGTTGTTTATTTGTAAATGCATAAATAATCAGCTTAATTCTATTTTTTACTTATTTTTTGCCATGCTGGTAGTGGCACTCATTCAAATAATTCATGCTTTAAAGAGCAAAACCTTGTTTCAATTTTATTTTGTACTAGGAAAAAATTAAACTGTTTTTAGTCACAAGAAAATCTATAAATACAATGTTTTTGCAGAAAAAATAATAATCATATAGAAATAATGAATTATTTAAAAAATTTGACAAAAAACCCATTAAACAACATTATTTGCAACGTTCCCAGAATGAGAAGCTGAGGACAATGGTGTCTTATTCAGATATTTGTTCCACACTGGTGTCTTCTAAATGTAGAAGGTCTGATTCATTTATCAAAAATACCCCACCCTGTGCTATCATCATAACAAAGATAAGCAAAATCCTTAAAATAAATTCAGATTTTATTGTAGTAGCTAAACTTTTTGAAAAATCTAATATTTTAATTGGGTAATAGTTTACAGCAGCTCCACTGGCTCTCTGTTAAATTCAGAATGCAATTCAAAATGCTTCTGTATACACTCAAGGTCATCCACAATCTTGCCCCCCACACCTTTCAGAACTCCCTCACAATCCTTCGATCCACTTTATTGAGCCTTCTTCCCGTGTCGGCACCATGGGGAGCGGAGCTTTCTCCCGCTCTGATCCCAAACTCTGGAATGAACTCCCTCCAGACATTCACAACACTGACACTCTTCCTCTGTTTAAGTCTAAACTCAAAACTCATCTGTTCAAGAGTGCTTACCTCCATTGATTGCCCTGATCACTGTATATTTTAATATTGTGTGTCGTTTTTGATTTCTTGTGTTTTATCTAATTTCTTGTTTCTACAGTGCCTTGAGTGTTTTGAAAGGCGCTTCAAAAACAAGTATTTTTATGAAAAGAAAACTGCATTAAAACTGCATTAATTTGTCGCAATCTACAGTTAGAGGAACTGGAAGTGTGACAAACAAGGCTGGATGAGCACTCTAGTTCCTCCTGCCACCACGCACCGTGACCAACTCAACATGTAGTTATCGGTCTCAGTAGCTAACCTTGTGCTCTTCGTTGGATGGAATAGAAGAATCGTCAGTGTCCTCATCTGATGAGCTGACAGGTGTATCTTTGTCTCCATCTGAAAGTGACAAACCAGAACAAGGGGGATTCTTCAAAAGAGCAAACATTTGCAAATCAGCTGTGGTCTCCAGCACAACAGCAACCACCAGTGAAAGGTTTCATTAATTGTATCAGGTGCACTTGACATAAAACACCTAAAATATTTGAACTGTTGATGGTAAAGCTTCCTTTTATGTTAGAAATATGGCTGAGTTAGATTAGATTAGATTAGATTAGAGATCATTGCCTTGCAAAAAGGAAATGGCTACAAAATGACCGAAGCAGCTACAAGCATAATGTGCAAGTTTGAAATTCAAGGAACGATGGTTACACTGTGGGGATGCTAGAAGATAAAGGAAGCTAAATAGGGCTGCCATCAGATTCCAGGAGAGGTAGGTGGTCAACAACAACTATATAAATAAGCTAAAGAGGTTTTGGGATTTTGTTCTATGGAGCGTTGAATCAAAACCAAAGCTTTACAGGCATATGGATCAGTGATATGTCAGGATAAGGAGGAATTAAGCTAACACTAAAAAGAACAGCTTGTCTACAGTGAAGCACGGCAGTAGCTCAGTGATGCTTTGGGGTGGTTTTGCTCCCTCTGGCACTGGAGGGTAAATGGACTCAATCAAATTTTGGGAAGTCCTAAGAGAAAAAGTCATGCCATCTGTGAGGAAGCTGACCTTTGACCAATAAACTGATCCCTGAACTCTGCTAAAAATCTCTGGTGGGATTTGAAAACAGCAGCTGCAGCATTCAAACCATGGAATACTGTATTCATGAACTGGAGGCGCATAAGGAGTGGGCTAAAATTAACCAATTTTTCTGCCAGAATCCTCTGTTTGAGACTACGGTAGTCACTAAAAGTGACATTTTTCCTTTAATCCACAGCAACAACTTGTAACATTATCTGTGTTGAGACATTTAAATTGTTCTTGTGCGATTTGTTTACTGCAAACTGCTGCTAGTTTGCTTATTGTACCAATAGAGAAAGTGTGCAGTAGGGGTGAACACTTTTGCAAATGTAAATGGATAATTTCAAACTGAGTCACAAGAAAGTAAAGCCAGGTAATTGCCTACTGGTGAAAAGTGAAAAGACAAATGTAGGAGAATTTTTTTTATCTTCTAAATGGTGGTGTGGTGCAAAACGTTTCTCTTTGCCTTACGGGAAAAAAATCTAATCTGTGAAATAAACATTTATTTCAATGCATCACAATACTTTTTAACAGAAAATGACTATAGCTCTTCCATTTTAATAAACGTGACAAAAACTACTTTTCTTGACACTTCTCTTGGTGTGAAAACTTTTAAGTGTAATTATTCAAGTGTGTGTTACCCTGTAAGCAGGGCAGCAGATCTGAGGTGTTTGAGGTGAGATCATAGGCTGAAGCTCGTTTTTCTTTCCCGACATGAAACAAGTCTTTAGTTTTCTGATCCTGTACAACACAAAAGAAAAACAACCAAAAATACTTTAGAACTTAGCAGAACAATGCTAAACCTAGTTTATTTGAAACCATCTTTACCAAAGGCTGCCTTGAAATCATTACTGAAATAAACACAAAATGTATGAGGAAATGCTACATGTTTGAAATCATCATAATTTTTTTTTGTATTTAGTTTATTTGATTGAATTTAAAACACAAAAATCAGATATAGTCAAAGTAAATCGAGCCAATAAAAAAGAAACTTACGATCAGAACATTTATGGGGAAAGTGCCTACTCATATAAAATATGACTCAGCACTAGCTGATACATGCTTCGTTCATAATCTCACCTTATCAAGGGTCTTTTCTGGCAGGGTGGTGGTTATAGGACATGTTTCCTTCTGTGGACTGGATACTGGATATCCATACAAAGCCAGTAGCTCCTCCAAGGGAAGCTCACTGACCTATAGTGGAATATGGGAGAGAAAGGCATATAAAAACACAATGTGATTTAACTCCATCCACATTTCTAAATCATTTCCAATATCACTTTGGAATGACAGTTTCTCAAACACATTCTTGACTTTTTTTTCCTGAATGACTGTCTCATACATGCCCTTGAAGGAATCTAGGCCCACTCTTCTTCACAACATTGCTTCAGTTCATTTGGGTTTGCAGGCATTTATTTGTGCCCTCTTTAGGTACTGCCACAGCATCTCAATCAGGTTGACTTTGGACTCAAAATGTTGCTTCTTATACCTTGATGCGTGTGTTTTTTTTTAGCCATTCTGTTGTAGACTTGCTGCTTGTGCCTCAGATAACCAATGACTGAGTTCCAGCGGGTTTTAAAATCATTACCCCATCGACCACCATGCTCGACAGCTTTTCATTTTACAGCATTCACACTGTGAAACTGTTTTCCATCCAGTCATTGTCTACATGCCCTCATCTCTTCAGGATTGACTGAGGGCTGGTGCCCATCTCCACAGAGACACACGGGACAAACAACCACGCATGCAGAGTACCCGGAGAGAACCTGTGCATGCACCAGGCAGCCTAAGTTATAATTACTTCAAAGTCAGAAGAAGTTTGTAACATTCACAGGTATAAACGGGGCGCGGCGCTGATGGTGTAGGGGTTAAGCGCGCGACCATATGCAGAGGCTACAGTCCTCGAAGCGGCTGTCTCGGGTTCGAGTCCCGGACCTGGCGACATCTGCCGAATGTCTCCCCCTCTCTCTACCCCTCTTTCCTGTCTACCTACTGTCAAAAAAAATAAAGAAAGAAAGAATAAATATCTAAGGTGTGAAGAAGGACTTGCACCCAGCCTCGCACCTCCTCTTTAGAAGTTGGTAACATTGCGTTCTATCACATTCCAGAAATTGTCCTTACTGGAACATTTATATGTTAAGAAGTATATCTATAACCAATCCCATCTGTATGTTTTGCAACATGAATATTGCAAAGGTCTTTGTGGAGCTCTTTTCTTCTAGCAGTCATCTGAAGTTTCTGGTGGAATATCCTGGCGATGAGAAATTGTATATACCAGTAAGAACCAGAAATCAGCTTCCGAACCAGAATCAGTAAGAACAAGACCAGCTGATCATTTGCACTGGTAGGAGACCGGACTGCTTTCTAAGTACCAACATATCAGCTGGCTTGATGCATTCACTGCCTTTCTACAGCTCGTATGTTAATGGGTTCAAGTGTTATTCCTCTAATCAATGGTCTTTATCACAGCTAACTTATTGATGGACTTATTTGTGCAGATGTCTTTGTAAAAGTGGATTACTTGGGTTGTTATCAATATATTTTATACTATTTTGAACACAACTGAAATAAATAATAATAATCTGTGTGAAGCCGAAGTGTTCATCATAAGTTTAACAGTGGATTTGTCAGTGCTGTAGAACAAACTGTGATAATCAACCCAGGTTTGATTTAACATGCTTATCTACCTGCTAAGGCTTTACATTCGCACTGTTTTGATTTTCAGTTCTAAGACTTTAAGTCTTTCAAAATGAAATTCTTAGATAATAGACATTTGAGATAAAGAGTAAGCTTAAAGAGTACAACAATGATGACAACACCTACATTAAAATTCAGGATGAAGGGTAAAGATTTTTATCACTCCAATACAGATTTGAGTCATTGAAAATTCGGCATTTCGTAATACAGAGTCCTTATCTACTACTACAATAAAGTTAATAAAATGAACACTATTTGCTTGAATTTTATCTTGATTTCAGGTGCATGCTGAACAGCCTCAATATGCGTCTCTGACGTGGGGTTGACTAAACTACATCCATACTCTGCAAAATGATTGGATAAGATGTGTTTTTGAAGATTAATTTTAGTATTGAACAACTATAGTTTTCTTATGTTAAATGTTAATAAAGCTCATATATAAAATAATGAAAGGAAATGTGTGGTTTTAGCTTTCTTAGGAGAAATTATTGGGCAACTATTAGTGTGGAGAAATATTATGTAACTAAATGAAAAAGAAATATTTTCCCATTTGACTTTTTTCTGTTGAACTGAGAATACCAAACAACTCAAAATGTACAAATAATGATTTTTGACATTTCATATCAGTGACCAGTATTGGCACCTTTCTTTTTCTTCACCATAAATCTCGTTTCAGAAGGGCCCACAAGTTCTCAAAAGGGTTTAGGTCAGGTAAGGAAGGTGGTCATGTAATCATTGTTTCATCTGTGAGGCGTTCAGTGGCTAAACACACACTGGAGTACTTTTAAGCAGGTGATGGAGGACTGTCTTGCATAAAAATCAAGATCTTCTTGAAAGATGGCAACTGTCTTCTGTGTCATCGGTTGAGGAAAGTGTCTGCTTATAACTGGCAGTAAGCTTAAGAGTTGATCTTGAGGAAAAGGTCCAACTAGCTCATCTTTAATAATACCAGCCCAAATCATCACCCCATCTTCACCTTACTGGCGTGTTAGCCGAAGTGGAGCTCTGTGCAAGTTACTGATCCAGTCATGGGCTCATCTACCTGGTCCAAGAGTCACTCTTTTGCCATAAAACCTTTGAAAAAGCCGTCTTTAGATATTTCTTGGCTCAGTCTTAACGTTTGAACTATTGTATCTTGCTTAGTGGTGGATGGGTTTCAGCCTACATTAACTCAGCCATGCCTCTGAGCACTGAACACCAAGCCTTACCCTCAGTACATAAATGCATATCACCTGATATGCTTTAATCCAAAAAGCATTTAACTTTATACAGCTTGATCTTGGAGAATATGCATGGAAATGATGATATGGTCAATATTTTCACTTGCCAAAAAGTTGTGCACACAGTCTATCATGTTCTGGCAAAACGTCAACTGCAACTCTCATAGCTTTATCATCTCACATCTTGCTCCTGCTGATGATATTTTTGGACAGAGAAGAGCCAAGTGAAGGGTAGCACATTTACTCTGTAATTAAGCTCTTAAAATATTTAGTGTAGTTCCAGTTAATTGCATGCAAACAACACTTACATTACAGCTGTTCTCCTGCTATATAAACTCAGCCCTTTGCTTTGAACATCCGAATACAGCACAGAGCAGTTCACTTGACACAGTCAGAAAGTCGTAGCAGCCAATATAGTGTCTCCTTCACTGTGAACGTCACTGTTGCAAAGTGTTAAAACCCTTATATTGCTAGGAAAAACCTAGATTAATTAGCTCAACAAACCTATAATAAAATCCGAATAACATTATAATGTTTTCCAAAAACTGAGTTTTAAAAAGTCAGCTTATTGTCTAACACTATAAATGTGGCTGAAATCAAATTGGAGACATAACACCAATGACCAGCATCAGGGAGATGCTGGTCATTGGGATCCTGGTACTAACCCTGATACTAACAAACCGGCTCAGTTATGGTTGAGGTGCAAACACACCCTCCATTTCTGCTACCTGTATGACCCCTTCTCTTTTCCAACGGTTATGGTCAATCTGACAGAGAGAGGTATCCCAATCGTTGTGGTTTTTAGTATAACAATGGCCATCAGTGGGCTCTAGATGGACAAACTGTCTACTTTTAAGTCCAGGTTTAAAACTTTCCTTTTTCATAAAGCTTATAGTTAGAGTGGCTTAGGTTATCCTGAGCTATCTCTGTAGTTATGCTGCTATAGGCTTAGGCTGCTGGAGGACATAATGACCACTTTCACCCTCTTCGCTACATTCTCACACTACTCTCCAATTTTGCATTATTTGCTGTTATTTCAGCTTTTAACTTTGTTCTCTCTCTTTTCTCTTCCTAGAAGCTACACCTGGCCTGACTCTGTGTCTACCTGTGAAACCTTTCTGGAGAGGGGAATCCTCCAAGCTTCTGCTGGCAACAACTTAATGCTCACCCTCTACCGATGATCCACATGGCCCTGTCTTTTAGTGTTTAACCCTTTCTCTCTCCTAGACATAGCAATTGACTGAGGTTTTGCTGTAACTAACTCTATGTGCTCTCTTTCAGATTCTAACCTTGAAAACTGGCTCAGAGTTTATCAATTCTTTCTTTCTAGGTGAAACGACTAAAGGAGCTACATCCACTAACATTTACTTTTCCTTCCCATAGAAAGTACTCCTGGATCAGTGCTTCTGTGTTCTCTTTGTGTCTCTCCTCTGTTCTCGCAAACCCCCAGTCGGTCGTGGCAGATGGCCGCTCACACTGAGCCTGGTTCTGCTGGAGGTTTCTTCCTGTTAAAAGGGAGGTTTTCCTCTCCACTGTCGCTACATGCATGCTCAGTATGAGGGATTGCTGCAAAGTCAACGCCAGTGACTTTGCAGAATCTGACTGCACTGTTCAATGGTTAATTGGAATGTATGTACCTGACTTTTGTGAAGTGCCTTGAGACCACATGTGTTGTGAATTGGCGCTATATAAATAAACTGAATTGAATTGAATTTCAAAATGCCTTCATCAGGAACCACACTGTAACATCCTTATTGAAAGCAGATCGTTTAGTCATATAAATATTTATTTTATATTTATACCTTGCTTGAAATGTATATTGATATGAGAAAAAAGGGAGAGCCACAGACACAGAAACATATTTTCTAAACGAGACGAAACTTGACGTACTGTTTGGGACTGTGCTGCCATTTTCATGGAGAGAGAAAGCTTCTGCTTCAACTCCTCTAAGACTTCTCCCAGCTGGTGTTTCTTCTGGCCTTCATTGCTGTACTTTGCCCACTCTCCACTAGGCCACAAGGTGTGTGCTAATGTTGAAATACGTTACCTGCATACACATAAAAACACACATTTTATAAGGCAAAGTCATGTCATAGGGTTTCATAGTGTAGCCACTAGGGAAGCAGACATACAATCAGCGCACACTGAGATTATTTTATATTATGACCGTATTCTAATTCTGGGTTATTTCAATATTCATGCTTGCTGTGAACCTGATCGGTTCATTTAACCTGACTCAGCTAGTGAGTGGAATTGGTTTTAACTTTTGGTTTAGATAAAAAAAAGTCACATATTTCACAAGGTTATCACTTGCCAGTTTTAATTGATTTTTGCCTTTTATCTTGTGCTCCCCTCAACTGATCAACACATTGACAGCCTGACAATTTACTGCCGTTTTGCTTGAATGAAAATGTTGATCAGCTCGTGGATCATTTTAACCCTGTCTGTATGGACTTTCTGGATGTTGTTGCTCCTTTCAAGACTAAAAGCTGTAAATCAGCCACAGAACCGTGGCTTAATGACAACACCCACACGGTCAGACACGCCTGCCAGCACGCTGAAAAGAAAAGGAAGAAGGACAGGCTTCATGTTTCCTTGGAGATCCTGAAAAACTGTTTAGCTGAGTATCAGGCTGCTGTCAAAAACAAAAAGGCTTTGTTAATTTCTAATATTGTGTCTGAAAACTGCAACAAGCCTCGAATCCTTTTTAATTCACTCAAGTCTCTCCTGAATACTTGTAAGTCATCCTGCCTGGTTCCTTCTGGTTCACTCTAACAAAAGTTTAAAACAGTTTTATTGACCAAGTGAGTGCTTTCAGGTCTGTACCCTCACATTCAGTCCCATATCCTGCGACACACCCTGTATCTGCTGCTGTTTGAAATCAATTTGAACCTGTGTCTACCTCCCAGATCTGTAAAATAGTCCAGCACCTGAGACCTTCATATTGTTCCCTCTAGACTGCTGATGGAGGTTTTGAGTGCTGTGGGTCCACTTATTGTTAATTTAATCAACATCTCTCTGTCCTCAGGTTGTGTCCCAGCTGCCTTTCAGCATGCTGTGGTCCAACCTCTTCTTAAAAACAGCAACACAGTGCCTAAAGTCCTGTCAAACTTCAGGCCGATATCTAAATTGCCTTTTCTTTCTAAAATATTAGAGAAGGTTTATCTCAAATTACTGGCGCATCCACAGCTACATGGAATAAATAAGTCTGGTTTTACATCATGTCACAGCACAGAAACAGTGCTCCTTCGAGTTCTTAATGACTGCTTTTAACTGCAGACTCAGGGGTCCCTGCTGTTTTTATTCTTCTAGACTCGACCCCGGCCTTTGACACAGTGGACCACGAGATTTTATTATATCACTTGGAGCAGTCAGTTGGTGTTAAGGGCACCGCTCTGCAATGGTTTAGGTTTTATCTGTCTTTCAGAAGCTTCTCTGCCCATTTAAGTCAGTTTTCTTACTCAGTGGCTCCTCTGAAGTTCAGGGTTCGCCAGGGTTCATTTTAGGACCGATTCTCTTCTCTTTGTTCTTGCTTTCTCTGGGGTCCATTCTTAAAAATTATAAATTGTCATTTCACTGTTTTGCAGACAACATCCAGATCTATCTCCCACTAAAAAGTGACAGTAGTCAGTCAGGTGAGAATTTGCTAAACTGTTTAAGGGATGTCAAAACTTGAATGAAGCTGAACACTCTGTGTCTAAATGGAAACAAGATCGAGGTGGTTCTTCTTGGTAAATCTGACTTGCTGACAGGATTTAAAAGTGCTATCGGTCCTCTTGTCTCATTTAGTTGCGACTGTCAGAAGTCTTAGGGTTATCTTTGACATTGATCTTAAATTTGTTAAGCAGGTGAGTGCAGTAGTCCAGTCTAGCTTTTATCATTTTAGGTTGAATTATAAAATTAAGCCAAATCTTCCTCAGAATGTAGTTCATTCTATCACCACTAAACAGGACTACTGTGACTCCCTCCATAGGAGTCTGGTGACTAAAACAAACTGAGTTTTATCAGCTGCAGCTGCTAAGCTGTGAAACAGTCTCCAAATATCCACAAGATTCACCAGGACCATGGGTGATTTTAAATCACTTCTAAAAACTCATCTGTTTCCTTTGACATTGTGTTTCATAGCCCATTTGCTTTTAACATTTTATTACTTTAATTTACCTGTGAAGCACTTTGGTCACTCTATTATGTGTAATGGCTCTATATAAATAAAGACTGATTGATTAGGCTCAATATACACTATATCGCCAAAACTATAAGGTCACTTGCCTGTGTCACTGGTGTTTTCTTGTCTATAACCTTGGATCATTTAACAAAGTTCTCGGGCAGACTGCATTGTAAGCTGTAAAAAGGCAGATTTTTCAGTCACGCATTACTACCACATTTCTGTATTAAAAATGTTTTGTTTTTTTTGTCGAATGTATTATTCTAATTTAAAATGTGTTTTCATTAGCTGTAAGTGGAAAATCATCAGAATTAACAGAAATAAAAGCCTGAAATAAGATGTTGGAAATGAGAGACTGTGTATAATTGATATGAGTAAATTGAGTTACTGAAATAAATTAACTTATAAATAATATTCTAATTTCTTGAATATGCCTGTTTAACTAGCAGTGCTTTTAGGCAGAACAGTTAGCAAAAGTGCTCATTATATTTTTCAGTCCGTTTCAGGCAGCTGCTCTCTGTGGATAAAACTTGCAAAAAAGTTCTTCTGCTTCATTAACTTGCTTTGAAGTTCGTCAAATATTAATGATAATTTTTCCAGCTGCTATGCAGATCTTTCTCACATCGAAAGCTTTCTGAGTACAGCTAACAGGGCAGGTCACATGACACAGATGGAAAATGCAGAAGCTGATACAGTCCTTTCATGTGAACATCACTAGTAAGAAGGTAGCCCCCTTCCTACACACACCTATATTCCTGTTATATCTTGCATATCCACCTTTCCTTTCAACCTGGGGGGAAGGTGTAATGTCTCAGGAGAATATCCCTCATATGAACCAATGCTATGGTGTGAAATACCACAGAATTAACCTATTAATAACAGAACTTTATCTTATGCAATTCAATGAAAATGCTCAGTTTGCGCTGAGGAAGATTCACTCTCATCGACATGTTGGATGCTTGAAAGTAGGGATGCCCCGATGTGAAAAGTATGGTGGATTTTTATATCCGATAATATTGCTGGTATGGCCAAGAAACGAGATTTACAGTCAATATTAAATATATTATAAATATTAAAAAAAAAAAAAAAACACTTTTCAACAATGCGAAAAAACCACCCCACCACTGACATTGCTTCTCTGTTTCCATCAAACATCCCACAATCCTGCACTGCATCACTGTCACATGCCTAAACAAATACCCCATGGCCAACCCCTAACACTTACCTCCCCTTCCTGAAACACATACAAAAACAGAAAAAAGATGGAAATAAACATAGGTTATTAATATTGGCCCAGTTTTACTTGTTGGACCGAAACAGTATTTTAAAAATTGACTG
Organism: Crenichthys baileyi; assembly: GCA_036173005.1. NCBI lineage: Eukaryota > Metazoa > Chordata > Actinopteri > Cyprinodontiformes > Goodeidae > Crenichthys > Crenichthys baileyi. The sequence continues at coordinate 97,171 of JAHHUM010001780.1, read as the reverse complement.
ATGCTAATGTTAATATTATGTCCATCCCTACTTGACAGTAAGAGGTAAAATGACAACCGGGCCCTTCTCTATGATTACTTTGGCTAATATTTATCTGACCACCTGGGGTACAGAAAAAAACATTGTAATTTCATTCTCAAATGCTCACGTAATAATTAACTTAAGCCCTGGAACTCTTTTTTGAGACTTCTGCTAGAAAATGACATGCCCAAAATTAACTCAGGGACTTTAAGGTTTATTTGAATAGTTCTGGTGTCACAATAAAGGTGACACTCCAGAGAATATTTCAGAGATCTAAAAAATCAATACCTAAGTTACTGAGTGAGAGTAAATAGACATGGCATACAGCAGAAAAAAAAAATTTAAATTTTCCGCTTAAACGATTGCACAATATAATTTGAATATTCTATTGAAAGTATGTAGTCGCAATCCAAAATATCTTGCAAACCATATTACAGAATGTGACCATTAGCTGTACTAAAATCCGTGCAAACAAGTAAAGCATAGAAAATTTAGAAGGGTATTAGTTGATAAAAATCTAGGTGAACCTTCTAAATTGGCCATTTTGGCACCATGTTTGCCATTTGAAATTTCTCAGGACTTTTTCCTCACTTATATCTCACCATAGATAGGCTTTCCATCTAATAACAGTCAACATTATTTAATTATTCAAGGAGAAAAGAAAAACATACAGAGGTACTAAGATTTGTCTCCAAATGTAGCACATATATCAACAATAAAATTTAAATATTAAATTATAGAAAAGTGACAGTGCAAATAATTAAACACCAATCTGTCAGAAACACTTATGAACACCGCTGGAAACTGGTATAGATTTGCTGAAAATACAATAACAAAATAATACTAATAAATCTGTAATAATAACAACAGAACCACACTGTCCACATCAGTGTTTTTCATCATCCGCATCAGTGTGGGGCCAGTCTGGACACAGACTTTGCTTTGTTTAAGCAAACCCAGACTCTTTAGATCAGCAGCCTAAATACAGTTTTGTAAGTCGTACATTAGACAATAAACACTGACTTTTAAAAACTGCTGCAAAACTCGGCCATGCAGCTAAAGGGATGTGCGGCTGACATACAATCATGGATAATACAAAACCAACAGGCATGAGGAGTTGAATTTAGTCAGGGAATACAATGCATTGATCAAGACCCTCTATTTCAAGCATTTCAATATTGTGCGACTGCTGTCAAAGAGGGAAGAGTGGAGGGAAGCACTCCAAGAAGAAGGCCTCAATAAACTTGGTGCTGCAGTAGAAAAATAGAATAAGTTTATTTTTATTTGGAAATTTGAAGATATCCAGCAGTGCCACCAGCCCACAACTGAGAGAATCCACTGGGACCTGGGATCAACCAGGTCCCAGTGGGGGACCTTTAGGGGCAGAAAAATAGAAAAAAAGAAACTAAAATAATATCGTTTCATAAGTATGCACTGGGGACTGTGTTCAGAAATAAGCTACATGCTAAACAGGAGTCGGTACACACCTTCGAAAATGTAAGGCAGGGCAGGCTGTTTCCATTCCTTAAAGGTAATATCCTACAACTTTTAAATATATCCCTTCCTCCAACATACCTAAATCAAATGAATGGCTCATCATCAGGGCTCTGAAGGCCTGACAAAGGCCTCATCCGCCATTTGATTCAGTGTGCTGGAGCAGGGATGCATCTGAAGATTGCAGGACAGGAACTCTTAAGGACTGGACAACGGCACCCCATATTTAAGTTGTCTCCGATTAACCCTAAACAAGTTTAAGCTGTTGTAGTGGGATTCTCCGGACATTTCCTTAAACTGGGGACACACTACTCAACTCTTATGGTCTCCACAGATTTTTAAAAACTTGGAGTTCACACCAACAGACTGATTTCAGATGATTTTTGTTTCACTACCTGAAGACTAGGGATCATACACTAAACAAACTACAGGATTTGTCAAACCAACTGAAGCCAACTGACTGAATCAAACTCTTGAGATAGTAGGGATTGGTACAGTAGAGACTGATGTATTTAACAAATAAATGATATTATCTTCATGGCATCATGAAGCATCATCTAAAGACATCCAGGAAGTTAAGATTAGGACACAAATGAGTCTTACCAATGGACAATGATCCTACCAGGCGGATTAAGGAAACAAAGTCAGTGGTTTGCTTTGGCAGTCACAAAACCCTGATCTCAATCCCACAGAAAATTAGTGAGCAAAGGGGAGAAGGTGGGTCCAGCAAACTATTGTAAGAAGCTTGTAGAACGATAACCAAAATGTTTGACTCAAGTCATATAAAGCATAAATAGTTCAGTCTAATTTCAGGAAACCAGATACTTACAGTATATGTAAATATCTGGTTTCAACTTGCCAAGTCAAGATGTAGCATACTGATAGACCAGGGCCCCGAAAAGTAAATGCTGCAGTAAAATCAAAAGTTGCTTCAACAAATCAGTTTAGGAGTGTAACTTTTACAGTATTTACACTATTTTTGTTTTTACCCCCCAAAAGATTTCAGTTTGTTTTTTTCAACCATGCTGTATTTATAAAAAGTGAAATGATTTATTGTAGTCAAATTCTTTTACATCACAAAAACAACTGTGTTGTGTAGACTTTTTATAGCCAGCGTAGAAGTGATGCTGTTTTGAAATGAAAACATTGGAGTATTCCTTTGATCGTTTACAGTACAGCATTTCAGTAATCCACTTGTTTCTAAAACAGTTTAGTTTACAGTTTTGATTACAGCTGCTTAACATTTTTGCAGTTTTGTACATTAAATTGAAGAGCTCTGAGATGCTAAATCATAAAATAAATTGGGTTCCCCAAATAATATAAAAGCCTAAGTAAGAATCACTTTTTCAAACTAAAAGTGAGGAAAAAACTGAGTTAAGTTTGTGAGGGCTCTCTCTAAAATGTAAATTTATGATGTTTTCCTGCTAAGGGGAATGATTTTCCTAATAGCCAGTTGTAGGCCTGTGTTACACTTATTTACAAGGAGCGTAGATTACTAAAAAGTAAAGAAAGGCTTTAGGTGACTGCCACTAAGGGGTTGCACAAGGGAACCTAACAACCCAATCCTTAGATCAGATAAAGTGCCAGCAGACACTACTTCTACTTTAAACGACACAAAAGGTCCAGTAAGAAGCTGGGTTTTGGGCCAGCCCCGTCGGGCGCTGTCTGTCTGACCAGGGGCGCTTTCCTGTGACTTGGTGCTGAACGTCTCTTCCTCCACCCGGCTCTCTGCGAGAAGGAAACTACTAGTTTTCAATATTTCCGAGAGACACAGTGGAAGTTTACCGCCGCCGAGTCATGTCATGTCTCCAAAACTTTTCAACTCGACCCACCGTGCCCATGAGGACGCACCTGAAAATTGTTCAGCACCGGCGCGTTGAACCCGGCCCCGGGATCCCTATTGTTTTCCACGGCCGTACTATCATAGCAGAGGGGGGAATGGCTCTCTCTCCGCCAAGAACGCGGAGAGAGACGATCTACGCCGGAGAGGCTCTGCGTTTCTCCCCCACCTCAGCTTCCCGGTGCTAAAATACCTCCGTAACTCTCTTTCAGTCGCCGCTCAGCAGCCGGAAAAACCCTCGGTTATACTTGGAGCCGTCGGGGTTGACATAGGTCCTAAATTCGGCTCAGTTTCTCTAACATTATGGCTCATTAGATTCCTCGTTTTCGCTCACTTACCTCCGCCATTCCGTTTCTGCGCAAGCTTTCTGTTGCCCGGATGTTGTATGTCTGCTCCTCTGTACAGCTCCGTTTATTGCCGCAACGATTCAGCAAGAGCTGCTCTGTCTTAACTTTGTTCAGACTTACCTTCTCTTTTTGTAAGATTGGCTTTTTATTTATTATCATGAGGCAATTATTTTTTTTCGTACTTGTTAATAATTATTTAGAAAGACTCCCACAACGACCGGTACTTTCACTATTAACTAAATAAAATCTTGAAGCACTTAACATTTCAAAACATTCTACTTAAAGCAATCTCTAACATAAAGGTTAATCTTTTTTTCACGTTTAAACTGAATGACTGTATTAAATATAAATTTTGATTAAATATAAATTCAACAAATGTAAATTTACATTTTGGAAATACACCAGTTCCATGTGATGCATGCTAAAAAGCACAAGCCCACTATTATGCTGATTATATGCTTGAAGGGGGAGGTTGGACATGGTCAGAGCAGATAAAGGTGCCAAAGTGTCTTTTAAAGTGGACATTTTTTTTCACCCTACAGTAGTTTATAGAAGACACCCTAGGTTTTCCAAGCTGAGTGTCTTACCAGCAGCTACATTTTATAAAAAGAGGAGAGGTCCGCCAAATGTTCTTCATCTTTTGCTATTTTTACCATGATTATTCTGTTTATAGTTTTGTTTATTAACATGTCGATAACAATATTTTAACCTCTGAAAACAGTTAAGAGTAATGACCAGTTTGAAGAGTTTCAGTCAGGTTTCTGTGCGCATCATAGCACTGAAACAGCCCTGGTGAAAGTCACTAATGATATTCTCATGGCCTCAGATAATGGACTTGGGTCTGTACTTGTCCTGTTAGATCTCAGTGCTGCATTTGATCCATCCAGTTGATCACCATATTGTGATGGGGATCAAAGGAACCGCAGTAGGCTGGTTTAAATGTTATTGTCTGACGGATTCCGGTTAATGTAAATTATATATCTTGCCTGAGGAGTCAGGTAAGACATATCATTAAGATATAAAGGCCAATTCTCTTTACTATCTATCTATCTATCTATCTATCTATCTATCTATCTATCTATCTATCTATCTATCTATCTATCTATCTATCTATCTATCTATCTATCTATCTATCTATCTATCTATCTATCTATCTATCTATCTATCTATCTATCTATCTATCTATCTATGCATGCTTCGGCTTGGTAAAATTATCTGGCAGCTGAAGATACTTGGCTGCATTTATCTATAAATCCTGCCTTGTCAGGCACTTAATCTGGATGACATGAAATTGGCCTCCGGTAAAGTAAATAACCTTGGTGTTATCTTTGACCACAGCATGTCATTTAAATCACATATTACGCAGGTATCTAGGGTTTCCTTCTTTCATTGCCAAAATTTGAAATATCCTGCCCTGCAGTGATGCTAAAAATCTAGCCAATACATTTGTTACCTATAGGCTGGATTATTGTAATTTTTTACTATCAGAAAGTCGACAAAATGCAGTTAAAAGCCTTCAGCTTATCCAAAACGCTGCAGCAAGAGTTCTGATGAAAATTAAGGATACATCTCCTCTTCTCCTATTTTATCTGGCTCCCCGTTAAATCCAGAAAAGATTTTAAAATTCTCCTTTTCACATATAAAGCCCTTAATAATCATGCTACGTCACACAGTAGACCAGTGCTTTGAGAGGTCTGATTGTTCTATGTTTCTAACAGAGTACGTTGCTCCTAGACTGCAAGTTTACTGGTTGTTTCTAAATGTAAAATGGGAGGTAGATCCTTTAATTATCAGTCTCCTCTGGAACGAGCTCCCAGTTTAAGTCTGTAAGGAGACACCCTGTCTACTTTTAAGACTAGGCTTTAAACTTTCCTTTTTGATAAAGCTTATAATTAGTTGTTTAGGCTAATCTGATACATCTCTGCAGTCATGCTGCTACATACAGCCTTAAGTTGCTGGAGGACACACTGACCACTCGATCCCCCTCTGCATTCTCCCACTAATATATCCGGTAAGGCGCAAGCAGACAGTCTGTTTCAGCAGCTTCCACTCTTTCCTGAATTTTTCTTTATAAATCTATTTTTCAAAAGTGTTATGTGTTTCTGTTTTGCTGCCTTGCTGTACACATTATCGAGCTGAACATTTTATGGAGAATGTTTTTTTCTTTTTAATGACATTTGTGTTTAGAGATGGTGTGAGAGGCCATGCTCCCATTGTTTAGTACAGAAATCAGCTAATACCTTTTGGCCGGTATGCTGCACCGCTTCCCACTGAGCAGCTCCATATTCCCCGTAAGCTGAGGAGTAAGAGATGCGGGACATGTGCTGGCATCGGGTATCACAAGTGGAAGAGAAGGTACAGATCTGTCACCCCATCATCATGGGAAATGTGAAATCCCTTCCCGACAAAGTTGATGAATTGGCAGCACTAACCCAGCGTCAGAGTCTGCAGAGAGAGCAGATTGGTCATGCAGACTGAGACATTGTTAACTGCACTAACTCCAGACACACACATAAACATGGACAGTTTTCATTTGATTTGGGCCGACAGTATGGAGGAGAGCATTAAGAAGAAAGAAGGGCGTCTGGCTGTGTTTGTGAAAGATAAATGGTGCAGCTCTGGGCATTTAACAATCAAAGAGACACTCTGCAGGAAGGACATTGAGCTGTTAGCTGTTGACATGAGGCCATATTATTTGCCACAAGAATTAACACATATTATCACAATAATGGTGTATGTCCACCCCTCTGCTAATGTGGCAGCTGCATGTAACGTCATTCACACTATTACCAGCAGACTGCAAACACAGCATCCCCAGGTCATTTTCCTGATATCGAGGGATTTTAATCATGTCTCCTTATCCTCCACTCTCCCCACCTTAACCCAGTATGTTACCTGCTGCAACTGTGGCAAAAAAACACTGGACTTATTTTATGCCAATACCTATACCTCTCGTGGGGAGCTCAGATCACAACCTGGTTCATCTCCAGCCTGTGTATGAACCCCTTGTACACAGAAAACGAGCTATGATACTCACATTAAAGAGATGGTCTCAGGAGACTGAAGAAGCGCTGAGGGACTGTTTCAGCTCTACTGTGGGGTAATAGCTCTGTGCTCCTCATTGACAGCATCACTGATTGCATCATGGACTACATTCACTTCTGTGTTGACAACACTGTGCACCTCATGAAGGTATAGTTTTTTCCAGTACCTGGATCAACCCTGAAATAAAGACTCTCCTCTGCAACTCTCCTCAAAGAGAAGAGCCTTTAGATCAGGAAACGAGGAGGAGCTGAGAGCTGTGCAGAAGGAACTGTGAAGAAAGATCAGGCATGGAAAAAAACATCTACAGGAAGAAGACGGAGGACCAGCTGCAGCGAAAAAAAATACATCAGTGAGATTTGAAAGAGCCTGATAACAATTTCAGGTCACAAAACAGAGGCTCCTTCTCTGACGTTCTCTGATGACTCTAACATAGTCCACCTTATCACAGGTCAGTACAACTCAGAGTGAAGTCAGTGGACTCAGGACTTTGTGGAATGGTGCCAGCAGAACCAATTCCTGATCAATGTGGGGAAAACTATGGAGCTGGTGGTGGATTTTAACCACCATACTGACAGCAGTGAACATCCAGGGAACTGACATGGACGTGTTAGTACCTGGGTGTTCACCTGAACAATAAACTGGAATGGAGTCAAAACACTGATGCTCTTTACAGGAAGGGTCAGAGCAGACTGTATTTGCTAAGGCGACTGAGATCTTTTAGAGTACAGAGGGCGCTCCTTAAAACATTTTTTAACTCTGTGGTGGCATCAGCTATCTTCTGGGGTGTAGTATGTTGGAGCAACAGCTTATCTACAGCTGAGAAGAAGCATTAGATAAGCTCATTAGAAAGGCCAGCTGTGTCCTAGTATGCCCCCTCGACCCAGCGCAGGTGGTGGGAGACAGAAGGACTCTAGCAAAAATAATATCTCTGTTGGACAATGTCTCCCACCCCATGCATAAAGCTGTTGCAGAACTGGTGAGCTCCTTCAGTGAAAAATTGCTTGTCCTTCCTCCTTGCAGTTGTTCGACTTTATAACCATTATGGCTCTCGAAAAGCTCAAAAATGTTTACATCCCTGTTGTTATTTGCACATTTTTTGGTTTTTTTGTAAATAGCATGTTGCTGTTTTCTCCTGCACAATTACAATTGAGGGTTTGATACGTTTTCCAAATCACCTTACTCAGTTGCAAGTTTCATTTAACTTGAGTATGCCATTTCTAATAACAGTATATGATTTATTTTTCTTATGTTTCAATTTTTTCCTTTACTAAAGTCTTCTCTTATTTTTGGATTTTTATAGTTTTTTACATTTGTGATCACCTGTATGCATTCACTTGCCTTTTATGTTGCTGATGATACACCGGAATGTCCCCACTGTGGGACAATAAAGGATATTTCCTTTCTATTCTACTCTCTAATTTTGCATTATTTTCCACTATTTCAGCTTTTAACTTCATGTTCTCTCTCTGTTTTTTTCTCTTTATAGAAGCTACATCTAGCCTGGTATTCTGTTTAGCTGTGACACTTTCTTGGAGGGGGGCATCGGCTGAGCTAATGCTGCCAACAACTTACGGTTTTCCTTCTATAGATGATACACTTAACCCTGTCTGAGTGTTTAACCATCTCTCTCCAAGATGAAGCTTTTCACTGACCCTTTCATCCAGCTAACTGTATGTGCTCTCTTTCATCCTATTGAATTTAAAACTGGCTCAGAGCTTATCAGCTTATTTGTGTTTCTCTCCTTGATGAAGCCACTAATAGAAGCTACAGCCATACATTTTTTATTTTCCTTTAACAGAAAGTACTGGCAGACCAGTGCTTCTGATTTTTGTGTGTGTATACTGCTTACACTTTTTCACCGTTGCTACATGCATGGTCAATATGAGAGATTGCTGCGAAGTCAGCGACTTGATTCAAGCGACTGTCCACTGTCACTACATGCTCTTCCAAGAGGAGTAATTGCTGCAAGTCAGTGACCCAATGCTTCCGACTGGGTTTCTTTAGAATTTTTTTTTAACCAATTTGAATGATAAGCTGAACTTCAATACATTTCTTGGTAACAAGTATCAAACTGGAATGTATGTAATTGACTTTGGTCTATATGACTGGAACTGATTTTTTTCTTTTTTTCAAGTGCTTTGAGACAATATTTTTTGTGCTTTGCCACTGTAAATTCAATTGAAATAATTTGCTTTTCCAAATACCAGTCCCTGTCTATTGAAGTGGACACCAGGACCACTTTAATGTGTTTCATGACTTCACATTGTTGGATGAAGAAGTGAAGCAGAAAGGATTCTATACGAGTTAGCAAAGGAAGATTCAGATTTGGAACTGTCAGATGAGGAAAAAGAGGAGGATGAAATCAGCCTGTTGTTTGGGAATTTGGCGAAAAAGTAGAGGAAGAAGATGTAGGAGAATCTGATGAAGAGACAGACTCAAAGCCAGAGTGGGAGCAGGAAAGTCGCCGTACTTTGTGGGCCTGGACAAGCTTGTATTATTTCTTTAATTCCAAATTAAATGTGTTACAAATGACCTGTTGCTCCTGTTATTGACTTGACATTTCTTCCATCATAATAGATTTACACCTGTGCTACCAGGACTTCCTTTATATCAAGATCATCATAAAATTTGTAATATCTTTGAAGATTTGGCAACTTTTACAAACTAAAGACAGCTGCAAACTACAGAGGTGTTGGTAAACACTACTGGCCAGGAAATCCTGTTTTGTTTAGGAATATCAGTACACATGGCCTGTCTTGGCTATCCCAGAGTCAGAATCTTTTGAGCTAACAAAAATAAAGTGCCATTTATTAGCAAGATAATAGCATAGGTTCTACAAGCTGAGAAACGCATTCAAGAATGTCAATGATCTCAATGCAACTAAACAGAAAAACAAGTCAGACATTCTTTGGAGAGTTAGACCATTGCCTGGCTGTGTAAGGCAAGGTTGTCTCACCCTCCAAAGCATAACAAGGTCTGCACTGATAGGCAAATTATCTCTTTCACAAGCCACTGCCCAGTCAGACAGTATGTTCCTGGCAAGCCAAACCCTACAGGCCTAAATGTTTTAGTCCTTGCATCTCCATATGGCTTTCTATGTAATTTTGAGGTATATCAAAGGAAGAAAACATTCAGGGGCCAAATAAGTTGGAGTTGCAGCAGTCTTGCAACTGTTCAAATCTGTTCCCCCAGGAGTTTTATGTATTATTTGTGTATTCTCTCTTATGGATGTGTTGCTCTCAAAGGGTCTTCAAGCAACTAAAACTGTTATGAAGAAAAGAATACGAAAGCCATGCCATCTACCAGAAGATAAGCAATTGTGAAAAAGGATGGAGAACATCAGTGACAGTGGTCTGGAGGGGGGTTGTGCTGGCAGTCATGAAATGGTTTGAGAATAAACCAGTGGTGATGGGTTCCACCATCTATGGGAAAGATCGAGATGAAAATTATACTAGAAGGTCCAACAAAGAAAACGTTTGTGTCCAGATGAGAGGACAGGCAGTGGTCAGATATACAGTAACCACATGGGTGGAATAGAGCTGTGTAAACAAAGGCCAAGACTATCAAATGTTAACCAGGATCAAGACATGATCACTCATTTCTTTTACATGGCCATTAGAAATGCTTAGAACTGGGACTCACATACAACCACTCAACACTAACACACTTATTTCTACTATCTAAACAACCATGCAAACGCCCACTCACACCTAAGGGCAATTTAGGGCATCTTATTGGATATAAAATTACGAAACACATTTCAAATGATACAAAGGAAATCGTCATTCACTGAGAAAAATTAAGGAATCAAATTATTGTTTCACTTTCTTGTGGAGGACATTTCTGCAGTCAAACAACAGCAGAAATCTACTCTTGAGCTGGTGGAGGCAAGCAGTTGTTCTTGACTTCTTCTGGCTTTCTTTACATAACTTCTATGTTGTCACTGCTACTTAAAGGCCAGATTTCTGGAGTCTGAGACTAATTGTTGTCATCAGATTCTCCTACCTGAGCTGTGGGTCACACAGAAATGCCAGGAAATGAATGGCTCTATTTACACACAAACATTTCACTTTCAGATTTTTATTTGTAAAAAGTTTAACCACCATGTGTCATAATACGTTTTAATTCACACACGTGGACAAAATTGTTGGTGCCCCTCGGTTAATGAAAGAAAAGCCCACAATGGTCACAGAAATAACTTGAATCTGACAAAGGTAATAATGAATAAAAATTATATGAAAAAGAACAAATGAAAGTCAGACATTGCTTTTCAAACATGCTTCAACAGAATTATTTAAAAAAATAAACTCATGAAACAGGTCTGGATAAAAATGATGGTACCCCTAAAAATAATGTGACCAAGGGACATGTTAAATCAAGGTGTGTCCATTAATTAGAATCACAGGTGTCTACATTCTTGTAATCAGTCAGTGGGCCTTTATATAGGGCCACAGGTAGTCACTGTGCTGTTTGGTGACATGTTGTGTACCACACTCAACATGGACCAGAGGAAGCGAAGGAAAGCGTTGTCTCATGAGATTAGAAAGAAAATTATAGACAAGTATGTTAAAGGTAAAGGTTATAAGACCATCTCCAAGCAGTTTCATGTTCCTGTGACTACAGTTGCACATTTATTCAGAAATTTCAGATCCATGGGACTGTAGCCAACCTCCCTGGACGTGGCCGCAGGAGGAAAATTGATGACAAAACAAAGAGACAGATAATACGAACGGTAACAAAAGAGCCCAGAAAAACTTCTAAAGAGATTAAAGGTGAACTTTAAGCTCAAGGAACATCAGTGTCAGATCGTACCATCCAACGTTGTTTGAGGCAAAGTGGACTTAATGGGAGACGCCCAAGGAGAACACCACTGTTGAAAACAATTCATAAAAAAAGCCAGACTGGAATTTGCCAAACTACATGTTGTCAAGACAAAAAGTTTCTGGGAGAATGTCCTATGGACAGATGAGACAAAAATAAAACTTTTTGGCAAGGCACATCAGCTCTATGTTCGCAGACATAAAAATGAAGCATATGAAGAAAAGAACACTGTCCCTACTGTGAAACATGGAGGAGGCTCAGTTATGTTCTGGGGCGTCTTTGCTGCATCTGGTACAGGGTGTCTTGAATCTGTGCAGGGTATAATGAAATCTCAAGACTATCAAGGGATTCTAGAGAGAAATGTGCTGCCCAGTGTCAGAAAGTTTGGTCTCAGTCGCAGGTCATGGTTCTTGAAACAGGATAATGACCCAAAACACACAGCTAAAAACATCCAAGAATGGCTAAGAGGAAAACAATGGACTATTCTCAAGTGGCCTTCTATGAGCCCTGACCTATTGAGCATCTTTGGAAGGAGCTGAAACGTGTTGTCTGGAAAAGGCACCCTTCAAACCTGAGACAACTGGAGCAGTTTGCTCATGAGGAGTGGGCCAAAATACCTGCTGAGAGGTGCAGAAGTCTCATTGACAGTTATAGCTATCATTGGATTGCAGTGATTGCCTCAAAAGGTTGTGCAACAAAATATTAAGTTAGGAGTACCATCATTTTTGTCCAGGCCTGTTTCATTAGTTTATTTTTTTAAATCATTCTGTTGAAGCATGTTTGAAAAGCAATGTCTGACTTTCATTTGTTCATTTTCATAGAATGTTTATTTATTATAACCTTTGTCAGATTCAAGTTATTTCTGTGACCATTGTGGGTTTTTCTTTCATTAACCGAGGGGTACCAACAATTTTGTCCACGTGTGTAGTTACTGTTTGATTTGCAGCTTCACAAAACGGAACCTTTATAACAAAAAGCTGAAGAGTTTTGTTATAAAGAAGTCTTTACTTAGAAAAAAATACATACAGCGAAATTGCATCCTCATGTTCCTGATGAGTCGCCATAAAACATGCATTTTCTGTTTTTAATTCTACAAATGTTTTCCAAAAATATTTAATGCGTGTTTTTGTTGCCAGAGTTATAAAACTAAGCATTCAATAGTTTCTTCTTCACAACAGTGAGATTGTGTGGCAGTTCTGTGCATAGATCAGGATAGTATTTGTAGTTCATATTAACAAAAATTTGTTTTCTTGTTGAAAAACCTGATTTCTTTTAAGAACCCATTCTGAAAAGGGGTCTTATAGGTGGAGGCACCTGTCTCTTCACACAAAGCACACACTGTCTTTGTGTGCTTTGTGTGAAAGAGTAAGGCTGTCCACAAAAAGAAAACAGACTGTACATCTCTGTGTGGTAGTAGGTATATATGATTTATTTTTGTTAAATTTTACCTTAAAAAGCAAGAATAATTTGCAAGACCTGGAACTAATAATTCAGTCCTAGATGATATAAAAAACAGAAAAGGGAAGGTATCATGTCTTAAAATGAATGACCCAAATGCAAGCAGGAAGTAAACGGGCGGGAAGGAAGGAAGGCAAAGTGCAAAATAAAACTGTTAATAATAAAACAGAAATCCAAGAAATGAAACAAGCAGTTGCAGAACAGGTTGCATCCGGAAGTAAATAGGTGACCTTTCAAAAAGTTGAAAGTCGCCAAGCCACCCCGAGTTCAGTTTCCAAAATGGCAGCCTTGCAAATAAAACAATGAAAGTTAAAGGACTTGTTTTTACTTCTGATAGTTGGTATTGGAATAAATGATGGATATAATGGTGCACAATTCCTATTTGTGAACATATATTGGCTTGTGTTACTAATTGCAATTGGTATTCCTATTACAAAACTCAGTGTTTTCCAACTTGCAACTGAATCATGCTCAATGACATTACCAGATCCAAGTTCTGAATTCCCTTCCTACAAGAGGAAATGGCTGAACAAAGGAACAATTAAAGATGAGGTAAGGTAAGTTTTTGGAAAGCACCATTAATAGACAAAGTAATGCAAAGTGCTTTACCGAAAAAAGTGAATTTGACAAAAAGAAAAAATATACTAAAAGACAATACATGCAATAAACTAAAATACTAACATTTAGGTGAGAAAAGGGAAAAAAAGAAACAGATAAATAAAAGCTTAAAAGTTAAAAAATACTTATATGTGATGATCCATACATGTTTTTTTTTTTTAACTTGTGCTTGTATTTTAAAGTTTTAGCAATATTGCTTCATTGTTTTGTGCTATGCTTCTTATTGTTCTGTTCTTTTTTGCATTTTGGTTTTAAATCTTAATTCAGTGTTGGTCTTTTTCCCTTTGTTTTGAAGATTCTTTTATGTTTCGATCCAGTGTGCTCTGTGTTTATTCTGTGTTTCATTGTCTTTTTTTTATATATATAACATGTCCTGTCTGGCAGAGTAGCACTAAGAATTGTTGTCTGAGTGTCAAGAAGAAGCCGAATGGATTTACCTTCACAAGTGGACCATTACAGCTAACGCTATATTGCTCCGCTTGATTTAAATAAAAAAAACTTGATTAGAAACTGCTTAGGGATTATTTTAAATGCAAAGAGCTTGGAGACAGAAATGAAAGGGAAGCGAAGAAGCAAGAGAGGGAAAGGGGTGGGGCAAAAAGGTAAAATTTGGTTAGGTTTACACCAGTGACAAACCAGGCTTCAAACAGTTGGGCAAGTTGGGCCTTCTCTGTCCTTCAAACCCACCACCACTGACACAGAAACACACACAAAATAGGTCACAGTTGTCACTGTTGACTTTTTAGCTCTAACTGAAGCAACAGACGGGCAGGTGACCACTGAGGCTACATTCACACTGCAGCTTGAAGTGACCCAAATCTGATTTTTTTGCCCGTATACGACCTGTATCCAAACTTTTCATTACAGTCTGAACGACACAGATCCGATTTTTTCAAATGCGACCCAGGCCACTTGGATATGTGGTCCTAAATCAGGTACGTATCTGATCTTTTCAAATGACCTGCGTCTGTATGCCCAGGTCACATTCATTCGACCTGTACGTCATTGATACTCGACAAACGCCACTATTCTGGGTCCTGCTATGCGTAAGCGGGAAGAAAAATATGCACATAAAGGTTGCCTTTGTCATTCCAAAATTATGAATGAAGTCCGTATCATTAAAGCCGCTCACATCACTATCCCACCACTGCTGGCTTCGACTCCGAACCCACACATTTCTCTGTACCGACAACGCTGCCACTGCCCCACAAAATGCCATTGCCAAAAACCTGGCTCTCTTTCTTTTCAATTTTCTTAAAAATACTGCGTTGTTACTATGCTGGCTCCGGTTGGAAAACAACTTAGAAATCGTTAAATACAGACTAACATTTCCATCCATATTTATTTCCGCAAACACTAAACACACTCGCTACATGTGATGTCATTGCGTCGTCTACTGCGCATGCGGGACACTTGAGTTGTATGAATGCGTTCACACAGGAGATCACTACAAGTCACATATATTTGGAAATGTGAACGACCACTCAAAAAAAATTGGATTGGACCAAAAAATCGGAATTGAGCATTAATACCTGCAGTGTGAACGTAGCCTTAGTTTACAGCACATCTGTGGTGATCTGACAGCACAACCACTTTGCTACCTGAGTCAAGTTCCCGTACTGAAAGCTCAAAACACGAAAGCCATATCCACAACCTGGAGTTTCTTTCATTTAAACAAATGTCACCCAAGTACACTATTCAGATATCACTGCATGGCAGACCAGTTGTAAAGTTGTGAATTAAAGAGTGAAATTGAAACTATGTCAAGATAAGCCTTGGGAATGGAAGCTCAGTTAAACAAAACAGACTATGCATCATCATAAAATTACTACAGCAAAAACTGCACAAAAGAAAAATCGGTTTTATTGACCATATATGTCAAGTTGAAAATGAATTCACTTTGTCCATCTGGATGAAACTGTATATAAAATGTTTATATGGTCCTTTAAGTGTCACTGTACTCATTAGCTTAAGACAACCTCCTAGGCCAAACTAAACCTAAGGCTGTGAGTCAAGTTATTCCTTTCCAGATACTAACCCAAAAATATCCCCAATGACTTTGAATGACTTTCCAGATACTAACCCAAAAATATCCCCAATGACTTTGAATCAAAATATAAATGGATGATTAAGCTGTCAATACAAATATACGCTGCTATTCAGTTTATGGTTGAAGGCATTCAAACAAGAAAACAGAATACCTCT
This sequence comes from Crenichthys baileyi, assembly GCA_036173005.1. Classification (NCBI taxonomy): domain Eukaryota; kingdom Metazoa; phylum Chordata; class Actinopteri; order Cyprinodontiformes; family Goodeidae; genus Crenichthys; species Crenichthys baileyi. Next base: position 81,322 of record JAHHUM010001780.1, on the reverse strand, counting down.
GAATAGACAAACTCTGCCTAGTGGTCTCAACAAGAGCTTCTGTTCTGGCTCTTTTTTATCCCAATACAAAATCAATGTAAAGTTATACAAGATAAAAGGCTCCAACATAGTTACGTTTCAGAGAAGCTTTACTCTCATCATTTTAATCAAGAGGTGTCATAAAATTATTTGGTGTTTTTGGGAACACTTAGGGCCCTCTCTGAATACCCTGATGGCTCACCACTGGTTTACACACACCAACAGCATCTGACACACAAAAATATATGCCTTTATTATTTTTTTCTTAAACATCCCACAATAGCTGTCTTGTCAGTGGCTGGCAGTCCAAGGCATGGCACCCAATGATCATTTGCTATGGCTGAAGTCTTTTTGCCGGTTGTCTCGATAAACTTTAGCACTCCTGGGATGGTCAGGACTACAGCAGCAGCTGAGTGGACATGCAAAGTTGTGAGTCATCAGCAGACGTATCATCAGAGAAGTTGTAATACTCTATAATGTTGTATGTTGAAAACAATGACCCAAGAAGAGAGCCTTGAGGAATCCCACAAATATTTTTTGTTTGCTATTATTTATAATTAGCCACTCGGCACAAAGTAGTCTAGATCTGCAAAATAAAATATACCCCGATTTAACACAACATCAGGGAATACCACATACTTCTCTAGTCTATAAATCAATAGATATTAATCAATTTTTTAAAATGCTGCACTGATTTTCTTTACCATTAAGGTTAAATGTGTGTCATTTAACATTTTTACAAGTGCAGTTTGCTGTGGTGGGGCCAAAAACCCAACTAGAAAGCACTTATTCATTTCTGTTTATAAATAAAAAAAGGAGTACATTTACTTGTAAACATGCTATTTAATGAACCTTGCCAAACATGTTAGCTTAAATATGGACCTCTAGCTCAGGTGTGAAGACTCACTATAAAAATTTTGAAATGAACTTGGAGATACTGTATGTAGTGTAGATAGGCTGTGCTCAGCTTCTTTAAAATCTTTGTCTTAACTAACTACTGTAGCATTCCTCCTTGATGCCATTTTACTTCCAGACTAATGACTTATGACTTAAAATAAAAATAATAGCCCAGTAAGGCAACTAAGCTGACATGTGACAGAGCTCTGGAGGAAAGATGAATGGACACCGAAATAGGTGGCAAAGATATGAAAAGTAGACTGAAGGCTGTTTCAGGTGCAGAACTGGTTTCCTGGGAATTGGGACAATCCCTGACAGGACACTATCAATGATGGAAGAAATCACGGTGGTCATCTACAACTCCCCTTAGCAGTAGCACGAACTTGCAATAGGCCTGTCATCCTAGTCCCCAAGTATGTAGTGTCACCTGGTGGCCTTCACGGTTGGATTGCCAGTGAGAAATAATAGCAAAGGCAGAGGAAGGTGGAAGTAGCAGTTGGTTTATTCAGGCGCACACCATTCAGCCTAACAGCATCAAACCTCCTAACAAGACACAATTGCAGCCTTAAATAGCCACAGCTGATAAAAGGACTAAACCATTCTCTACATGGAATTTAACATCTCACAACTTCCAACTCAAACATACATTTTATCAAATATATATATATTACCCCTTACTTTTTATAAATATTTTATATTTTTTAAACCTACTCACCCAAACACCATAAAACCTCACAAATACTAAGTGCACAAATCCCCCACATTTTCCATGGTCTCTCCCGGAACCTATAAATGGTGTCTGGACCCCCAGGGAAGTATTTGTCCAAACACCCTGGAGAGGACACAGAAAAGACAGGTGAGTCCCTTCCTTAGCACAACACTTCTTCACTCACTTTTAAACAGATTTTACACAAACATTTGCTCAAGTTTCAAAACAGTAGACCTTATTTGCTCTGACTAACAATTCTTCTTTCACAGATACCCACCCCACTTCTTAATGAGGAGCAGCTGTGCAGAGCCTGGAACAAAAGGCTACATGCTCATCACTAAAATACTCAATCTATATTAAATAAAAAGTTAAAACTTGTGTGCAAATTATTATGTGCAAATCCATGCCTAAAGTGCAGTGCTAAATAAAGTGTTTGTTAAAGTGCTAGATAAAGTGCTTTTAATAAAGTGCAAAGGTGCTCTTAAAGTGCTATGAATTACTTAAATAGGGATAGTCCAAGTAATGAAGACCTCTTAATTACATGTAGACATTACTAAGGGTGCCGCTGGGGCTGCTGCTCAAATGTGCGGAACGGAGTATGGACTGTGGAAAGGGGCAGACCTTGGACATGGACCTTAGAGAGGGCACCAGTTGAGGCCCAGGTTATACACCGGTAGAACCTTTAGGACTGAAGCACCAGCTTGACTTGGACCCCCATAAGCTGAAGAGTTTGCATCAGAGGCACCCTTAGGGGTTGGAGAGGAGGTGTTATAACCTATCACCAAAGGGCCAGGTGAAGAACAAATATGAAACAAAGACAGTAAAGTAGCTTAATCTGTCCTGACCCAGTAGCATACTGTACGTTTCCCACCCTTAATCCCAGTCCCTTGGTACATCATGAGTGTAGCATAATGGGAGCCCCAAGATGTGTCTGTTTGAGCTCGATAGGTGTGTCTGTGGAGGAGATCTTGCCTTAACATTCCCCACTTTTTTTCTGACGCAGGGCCTACAGCTCAAACATCAGCTGTGAAAGAGAAATAACGCTGTAGCTGACCTCCTTTGGACAACCCATCAGGATTTACTGAAAGAACTATGCATCAATGCTTTCCCAGTCTCGAGAGAAAGACAGTCGTTTGATAGTGGACCACACTGCCCAAGTGTAACCCCTTGTTGAGAGAACAATTCAATTTTATTTATATAGCGCCAATTCACAACACATGTCTCAAGGCACTTCACAAAAGTCAGGTACATACATTCCAATTAGTCCTAACCATTGAACAGTGCAGTCAGATTCAGTTACTTATTCAAATTGGATAAAAAGTTTTTCTGTCTAAGGAAACCCAGCAGATTGCATCCAGTCAGTGACTTGCAGCATTCCCTCCTCCCGGATGAGCATGTAGAGACAGTGGACAGTCACTCGCGTTGACTTTGCAGCAATCCCTCATACTGAGCATGCATGTAGCGACAGTGGAGAGGAAAAACTCCCTTTTAACTGGAAGAAACCTCCAGCAGAACCAGGCTCAGTGTGAGCAGCCATCTGCCATGACCGACTAGGGTTAGAGAAAACAGAGCAGAGACACAAAGAGAACAAAGAAGCACTGATCCAGGAGTACCTTCTATGGGAAGGAACAGTAAATGTTAATGGATGTAGCTCCTTTAGTCGTTTCACCTAGAAAGAAAGAACATATAAACTCTGAGCCAGTTCTCAAGGTTAGAGTCTGAAAGAGAGCAGATATAATTAGTTACAGTAAAGCTCAGTCAATCGCCATGTCAAGGAGAGAGAAAGGGTTAAACTATCACGACCAGAGACAGAGAACCCAAATTCAGCCAAACACAAAGTGATAAGTAAAAAGGTTTATTCAGAAACTCAGGATCAGAGAGCAGAAGAACAGCAGTCAGCTTCCAGGAACCACTGAGAACAGAGAGACTAGTTAGTGGCTGAATAAAACTCAAGATCTGCAAGGAGTTAGATAAAGCCACTAACCTTCTCAGTCTGGTGATGAGGCACAGAATCCAGAGGAGGAAGAGATCCAGACAGTTAATGAGGAAGCGTCCAACAGACTGAACTCGGATTGCCGACTGATCCAAATCCTCTGGGGAACCAGCTGACGCTGTGACAGGAACACAGAGAGCTGTGATTGTCCTCTTGACAATAAAGCCAGGCAGACTAGAGAGCCAGGCGAACTCAGGCTGAATAAACCAGTGGCTAGGCTGAGACGTAAATCCAGGGACAGAAACAGGGTCGAATTCCAGGGCTAGAGGCGTCAGACAAGGGGCAGGCAGAGACATAAACCAGAGGCAGAAAACAGAGTCGAAATCCAAAATCCAATCCGTCAGACAAGGAGCAAGCAAGAGGGAATAATCCGTAAGGCAAGGCAAGGTCATGGAACGAGATCAGTCAGGAAGGAACGCTGGATAACTACTCACAAATGTTTTCGAAAATCTGGCACTGTCTGCCTGTCAGAGGGCTGTATATAACTGCAGCTCCACAGGTGTGTGGCATGATGGTGATTGCGCAGCAGCGCAGCAGCAGACAGGTGAAGCAGATGAGTTAATTGCAAGAGTGAGAGCAGAGCAGGCGGACGGGCCAGAATCATAACATAAACCCTAAAAGACAGGGCCATGTGGATCATCGGTAGAGGGAGAGCATTAAGTTGTTGCCAGCAGAAGCTTGGACGGTGCCCCTCTCCAGAAAGGTGTCACAGGTAGACACAGAGTCAGGCCAGGTGTAGCTTCTAGGAAGAGAAAAGAGAGAGAACAAAGTTAAAAGCTGAAATAACAGCAAATAATGCAAAATTGGAGAGTAGTGTGAGAATGTAGCGAAGAGGGTGAAAGTGGTCATTATGTCCTCCAGCAGCCTAAGCCTATAGCAGCATAACTACACAGAAAGTTTCAGTTCAGATTATTTAGTTAAACGGCGCTTATTTTCAACAATGTCGTTTCAAGGCACCCCACAAAGGGTCCCACTGATGGTCATTGTTATACGAAAAACCACAAGGATTGGGATACATCTCTCTGTCAGACTGATTATAACCATTGGAAAAGAGAAGGGGTCATACAGGAAGCAGAAATGGAGGGTGTGTTTGCACCTCAACCATAACTGAGCCGGTTTAGGCTAAAACTGACTCCCCCTTACTCCATCCAACAGAGAGGGAGGAAGGCTCCCTCCCCGATAAACTAAGCCACTCTAACTATAAGCTTTATCTAAAAGGAAAGTTTTAAGCCTAGCCTTAAAAGTAGACAGGGTGTCCGCCTCACGTACCAAAACCGTGAGCTGGTTCCACAGGAGAAGAGCCTGATAACTAAAGGATCTGCCTCCCATTCTACTTCTAGAGACTCTAGGAACCACCAGTAAACCTGCAGTCTGAGAACGAAGTGCCCTGTTAGGAACATGGAACAATCAGATCTCTGATGTATGATGGAGCTAGATATATAGGCTTTATATGTGAGGAGGAGAATTTTAAATTCTATTCTGGATTGAATAGGGAGCCAATGAAGGGAAGTTAAACTAGGAGAAATATGATCTCTCTTTTTAATTTTCATCAGAACTCTTGCTGCAGCATTTTGAATCAGCTGGAGGCTTTTAACTGCATTTTGTGGACATTCTGATAGTAAAGAATTAAAATAGTCCCGCCTTGATGTAACAAATGCATGGACTAGTTTTTCAGCGTCACTCCTGGATAGGATATTTCTAATTTTGGCAATGTTCCGGAGGTGAAAGAAGGAAATTCTAGAAACCTGTTTAATATGGGATTTAAATGACATGTCCTGGTCAAAAGTAACACCAAGGTTTTTTACTTTATTACCGGAGGTCAATTTAATGCCATCCAGGTTAAGTGATTGACTAAGCAGTTTCTTTTTTAAAGACTCCGGTCCAAAGACGACATCTTCTGTCTTGTCTGAATTTAGAAGCAGAAAATTTAAAGTCATCCAAGTTTTTATATCTTCAAGACATGCTTGTAGTCTATCTAACTGGTTGGGTTCATCAGGATTTATGGATAAGTAAAGCTGAGTATCATCAGCGTAACAGTGAAAATGTATTCTATGCTGCCTGATAATTTGACCTATTGGAAGCATATATATAGTAAAGAGAATTGGCCCAAGTACTGAACCCTGTGGTACTCCACAATTAACCCTGGAGTTTAAAGATGATTTATCATTTACATGAACAAACTGGAATCTGTCAGACAGATAAGATTTAAACCAGTCTAGCGCTGTTCCCCTGATTCCTACAGCATATTCCAGGCTTTTTAAGAGAATATTATGGTTGACTGTATCAAATGCTGCACTGAGATCTGACAGAACCAGTACAGACACAAGTCCATTATCTGAGGCCATAAGAATATCATTATTGACTTTCAGCAGAACTGTTTCAGTGCTATGATGAGCTCTGAACCCTGACTGAAACTTTTCAAACAGGTCATTGCTGTGTAAATGCTCACACATTTGATTAGCAACTATTTTCTCAGGAATCTTAGATAAGAATGGAAGATTGGATATAGGTCTGTAATTTTCAAGTCATCTCGATCAAGCGAAGGTTTCTTGAGTAAAGGTTTAATTACAGCTACCTTAAAAGCCTGTGGTACATATCCATTTACTAAAGATAGATTAATCATATCTAAAATGGGGCTGGTAATCAGAGGAACACTTCCTTAAATAATTTGGTTGGGATTGGGTCTAACATACAAGTTGAAGGTTTAGATGAAGCTAATATTTCTGATAACTCAGGAAGCTCCACAGGATCAAAACAGTCCAAACACAGATCAGGTTCTACAGTTATTTCAAATGTTGTCTCACTTGCTGAGGATGAAGTAATCATCTTCGGGAGTATGTCAAAGATTTTATTTTTAATAGAATCAATTTTATTTAAGAAGAATCCCATAAAGTCATGACTGCTAAGAGCTAAGGGAATGGATGGCTCAACAGAGCTATGACACTGTAAATTTAGCAACTGTACTAAAGAGAAACCTAGGATTATTCTTGTTCTCTTCTATTAATGATGATAAATAAGCTGTTCTGGCTTGGCGAACAGTAGGCTATTTTTCCAGATTAAGTAGGAATCCTCTAGTTGTGTAGAGCGCCATTTTCTTTCCAATTTTCTAGCATTGTGCTTTAAAGTACTTAGATCTAAATTGAACCAAGGAGCCTGCCTCCTATGAATAATTACCTTCTTTTTCAAGGGGGCGCATTGTCTAATGCACCACGCAATGATGAAGTAACACTATGAACAAGAGAATCAATTTGTGAAGGGGCAGAAACAGAATTATTGCCTTCCACTGTGCTTTTCAGTGATAATGAGGAGATTAAAAGTGGAACAGATTTTTTAAAGTTGTTACAGCATCGTCTGATAATGATCTACTATAATGAAATTTTCTTTCAGGTGTGGAGTACTCGGTTAAATTAAACTCAAAGGTTATTAAGAAATGGTCAGACAGGACAGGGTTATGAGAAAATATTGTTATGCCTTTACACTCAGTGCAATATGTCAGCACAAGGTCCAGAGAATGAAGACAAAGGTGGGTAGGTTTGTTAATGTTTTGAGCAAAGCCAAATGAGTCTAAGATAGCATTAAAGGCAATATTTAAGCTATCACTTTCAGTGTCAACATGAATGTTAAAATCCCCCACTATAATAACCTTATCTGTATTTAACACTAAATCAGATAAAAGGTCTGAAAACTGATCTAAAAATTGAGAGTAAGGGCCTGGTGGACAGTACAAAACAACAAACAGAAGTGGTTTTGGTGCTTTGCAATTTGGATGAGGAAAACTAAGGATTAAATATTCAAAAGAGTTGTAGCTATTGATTGGTCTGGGACTAATCAATAAATCGGACTGAAAGATGGTTGCTACTCCTCCTCCTCGCCCAGTTACTCGAGGAATGTGAAAATTTAAATAATTAGTAGGAGTTGACTCATTTATAGTAACATAATCCTCTTGCTACAGCCAGGTTTCCGTTAGGCAAAATAAATCAATCTGATTGTCAGAAATCAGGTCACTATCTAGCAATGCCTTTGAAGAGAGAAATCTTATGTTCAGTAGGCCACATTTAATCGTTTTATTTTTCTTTTTAGTCTGAGTTGTGTTTATTTTTATGAGATTTTCCTGATTTCCTCCTTTTAGGTTATTTTTTACTCTATTCAATTTTGGCCGTGGGCAAGACACTGTCTTAATAGGGTAATGGGTGGGTAGCGGTACAGAAACTGCAGAGAGGAGTGTTACAATACGACCCTGCTTCCTGGTCTGAACTCTGTCAGAGTTTTGGTGAACTAATAAATTCGTCCAGATTCCTAGAAAGAAGAGCTTCTCCATCCAAAGTGGGATGGACGCCGTCCCTCCGGATCAGACCAGGCATTCCCCAAAATGTTCGCCAGTTATCAATGTAATCCACATTGTTTCCTGGACACAACCTAGACAGCCAGCCGTTGAATGACAGCATGCGGTTAAACATGTCGTCACTGGTTAAATCCGGAAGGGGACCAGAGAAAATTACGGAGTCCGACATTGTTTTGGCAAACTTACACACCGAAGCCACACTAACTTTGGTGACCTCCGATTGACGTAACCGGGTGTCATTACCGCCAGCGTGAATAACAATCTTACTGTATTTACAGTTATCCTTAGCCAGCAGTTTCAGGTAGGATTTGATGTCGCCCGTTCTGGCTCCTGGCAGACATTTGACTATGGTCGCTGGTGTCTCTAGTGCCACGTTTCTGACTATGGAGCTGCCAATTACCAGAGTTGGCTTCTCAGCGGGTGTGTCACTGAGTGGGGAAAATCTGTTAGAAACGCAGACGGGTTGGTGGTGACCTGTGGGCTGGGATCTAGGACTATGCTTTCTGCGTACTGTCACCCAGCCGGCCTGAGGCCCCGGCTGCGCGGGCTCTGCTGGAGGACTGCTATGGAGAGCTACCCTCGGTGGTTCCGCGCTGGCAAAGGGGCCTCGGCTATCTGCTGGTTTTATAACAGCGCGGAGCAGGGCCACCAATTCCGACACCCTCGCCTCCAAAGCTACAAAAATGCTACATTTATTACACGTACCATTATCACTAAAGGAGGCAGAGGAGTAACTGAACATCTGACACAGAGAGCAGGAGAGAGAAGACTCGGAGAGAGAAACAGCAGAACAGGTAGTCATGGTGGAGCTAAAGCTAACGCTAAGCTAGCGACCCTTTACCACTACTAGAAAAACCGGGTAAGACACGGAGAGTCCCCAAACGTTAAATACAACAACAGAAAGTATGTGTTTTAAAGTGCTTATGTATTAGAACAAGTAAGAGATATCACAGTAGAGAGAAATCAGATCAAACGAGAGAGCCTTCACACACCAAACAATCCACCGAGTGCAAACAGGAAGTGACGAATATGCCTTACCACGCCTGTGGTCAATCCATCCTGCCTTGTATCAATGGTTCAGGCTGGTGATGGTGGTGTTATGGTGTGGGGGATATTTTCTTGGCACACTTTGGGCCCCTTAGTACCAATTGAGCATCATGTCAACGCCACAGCCTACCTGAGTATTGTTGCTGACCATGTCCATCCCTTTATGACCACAGTGTACCCATCTTCTGATGGCTTCCAGCAGGATAACGCTTCATGTCATGAAGCACGAATCATCTCAGACTGGTTTCTTGAACATGACAATGAGTTCGCTGGACTCAAATGGCCTCCACAGTCACCAGATCTCAATCCAATAGAGCACCTTTGGGATGTGGAGGAACGGGAGACAATCTGCAGCATCTGTGTGATGCTATCATGTCAATATGGACCAAACTCTCTGAGGAATGTTTCCAGTACCTTGTTGAATCTATGGCACCAAGGATTAAGGAAGTTCTGAAGGCAAAAGGGGGTCCAACCCGGTACTAGCAAGGTGTACCTAATAAAGTGGCTGGTGAGTGTATATTTCTAACTGGTGGAGGTGAAACTCACCTGTGCTTGGCATTGGTGGTGGTGGTGGAGGAGGGGGTGGGGCTGGCATTCCTGGAGCTCCACCCATCCCTGGTCCCATGCTGTGATAGGCCACAGTCTCAGGGCTGCAGAATTCAGGGAGGTGATCAGTCAGAAATAGGTGGGATGAAACTTTATGAGTGTTTCAGAGTCTGTGTCTCTTACCTGGGAGACAGGGTAGGACAAGGCGGAGGCGAGGGGGAAGAAGAGTCAGCTACACCTCCATCTCCTTCCCCTCTTTGAGGCTGAGGAGCTCCAGGTCCTCCGGACTGCTGGGCCTCCTGGGCCTGACGCTCCAGACGACTCTGCCGACGGATGGTCTGGTCTTTCTCCCGAACTATCCGCCTTAAGGTGTGCATCTGAGAGTTGGCACTGGCATACACCTCCTGCAAACCGAACAGGTTAAACTTTAGATTTAAGGTCAAGGTAAGTTAAAAGCTGGAGAGGCAGCATGGCATTTAAAACATCCACTGGGACACTCTATCACACTCATCTCTGTCCATGCAGATGGACCAGATGGTTTTCAGGCTAACAGCACTGACCCGAAGTTGGTCCAGCTCTTTGTTGGTCTGCATCAGCTGTTTCTCCAGTTCAACGATCTTCAGCATTGCTTCATTCTCCACATCAAGCAGACGCTCTGACATCTGAAGATAGAGACAGGAGCTCTGAGCTTCACACATACCTTGGTACTGGAAACCAGGGAGTTTTTTTACTGGTTAACATGCCCGTCACTACTAATGGTGTTGTGTGATTAAGGATGAAATGATTTAAAAAGCTTTTAGGATTGTTTTGATGTGTATAAGTTTAACGTTTACATTGGTCTTTATGAATGTCAGGAGTCATTGCAAAAACACTGGGATGTTTTCTTCAGATTTGAAGCTTATCACAGAATTTGATCGTTTCTCATAGTCCAATGGCGGTGGTAGAGGTCTGCCTCCAGTCTCAGAGGTAAAGAGCAGGGGCAAAGATCAACATGGTGCTCCTTACTGTAGCAAGGTTCTCTTCCAGCTCTTCGACTCTCTCCAGAGCAGCGGTTTTTGTTTCGGCGTCCTCCAGCAGTGTCCCAACGTCAAACACATTATCCAGGTATGCCTGGATCTGAACCTGTAGCCTGTCACTCTCTGTATGCTTTAATCTCTGAGGAGAGATGTTAAGGAGACGTGATAGTTAAAATGCAACTTGTTCAGGTCTCTGGTTCCAGAGTAATCATCCCATGAAAGCCTCATAGTCAGTCATCATGTGACCACACTCTGATTGGCTGATGGGTTACCTCTAGGTGTTCTTCCAGGTTGAGTTTGGTAAAATCATACTGCAGATGAACTCTAAAGTTCATGTCCTCCACTGAGTGCACCACGATATTGATAAACTGCATGCAGGCCACCTAGGAACAGACAGGTGTGCCGTAAATCACCTGAATTTGACGTGGAGATAATGTCAAGATGAAAGAACACAATTACCAAGAAGTCGATGTTGTCATCTTCATTCTTAAAATGTTCCATCAGCTTCTCAAAACGCATGGCCTCGTTACACACCTGCAACAGATCAGCCTTTTAATTAGTAAACCGATCAGGGATGTGAATCAGGTGTGTGCTGCTCTTGTTCTATGAGTGATTGTTGCTGTTTACAGTTTTAAAGTTGTCGAAGGCTGACAGGATGATCTCATGTCCTCCTCTGACCAAACACACTGCTGCCAACAGCTCCAGAACCAGAGCTTTGGTCCTGATGAAGGGTCAAAACACCACAGTCCATCATGTGTTTAATTCTGGGTACCTGCTGTGTGGTATGGATGTTTGTTAGTAGTTTATAGTACCTGGGGTTCCTGTTGTTCAGACTGAGAGCGATTTCATTGACAGCATGAGGATGGGACATCACCATGTTGAAGCCATACTTAAGAAGAGGGAAATGGTTCAGTGTTACCTCAGGGCATGAACATCTTAAAATGAAAGTTGTGAGTGGTGTTTGTTACCTGGTAGTTCATGATGGCTCTCAGACACATGACGCAAACATGAACATCGTCCTTCTTGCAGACGAGTCGTGAGTTCTTCAGGGTTCGACGACTTGGCAGTGTGTTGGACCGAGTCACCAGAGATGAGCTGTGGAAACAAACATTTCAGCTCACCGAGTTTACCTGCGCTATGACTGTAGTCCAGGTAAACACCGGTGTTTCACAGGGTGTTTCCTTTTACCTGATGGAGTGTCGGGCCGAACGAGAAACAGATGAGGACGGAGACGGGAGGCTGCAGTCACCATGGAGATCCTCTATAGAGCGACTCCAGGGTGAGTCGATGGAACCCGCCTCACTGCCAGTGTCCGACTGCTCACCATCAAACCTGAAGAGATTAGTCTGCATAAGACTGATGAGGACAGTCAAGGCTGGTTTTCCAAATGTATTCCAGTTGTTCTCTTCATACAGAATAAACAGAACAAATCTGATTCTATCAGCTAGACTCTCTGTAATAAAGGAAACATTGAACTCAGACAGCAGCTGACCGATAGAAGGCACTGATTAGACTCACGTGACTGCGTACTGAGCAAAGGACAAATATTCAACCAGAACATCCAAACCTCGATTCTCCTCATTTAGAAACTCTCTGACCCACCTGAAAACAAAGGAACAGATGGATAACAGATGAGTTAAATAGACAAAAGGGAGAAAGATGGACAGGGCGAGGGATGACTACGGTGGACAACAGGGAGACAGAGGAGTTGGATGGACTGCAGAGGGAGAGAGACAAGGTGGACAGGCAGGAGACAGAAAGACAGGTACCCAATGTGGTTTGTACGGAGAGAAATCTCAAGTTCTCTGAGTGTTTGTGTCGACTCCTGAACTCTTCGTCTGAACTTCTGCAGACAGAGAAAGACAGCTAAGTTCCTCAGAGGACATTTAAGGTCACAGCAGAAAGAAGAACATTTTTAACAGTTTTTTGCAATTTGCCTTCGACAGTTGACTAAACCTCTAACAGCTTCACTGAGAAAAAAGTTGTATGTTGATTGTATAAAACCTGTTTCTGTCATGTCACCTTTCGTGTCACAGCCGGGTCAAGGAAGCCTCTCAGTTTCTGGATATAGGTGTGAGGAGGGTTCTTCACCTGGAATCTCTCCTGCCAGCACACAGCAATGCACCGTGGGGTCAGATGTTCTGCAGATTGGTAATCTAGTTCCAACTACAGTTCTGTCCGAATGTCATCCTGCTTATACAAAATATTAAATCTTAACTAATCCTCTGGAAAAACTGGGGGCAGATTTCCACTTAAACCCAACTAAACTGTTGTTTGGGTTAGGTTAACATAAAATACAGAAATACTGGAAGCAGCTAAGGCCTCCATTGTCATGTTACACCACTATTTAACCTCGAATACCATTTATTTGGTATGTGTGCTTCAAATGTTAGGCCTCGGGAGTGAAATAATTACCGTATTTAAATATTTATAAAGTCACCATGGGACCAGAACAAAGTTTTACATAACGATGACAGCTTTAGGTGTCATCTCTAAATGTTTTTTTTTTGTTCTGCATGAAGAGACATCTACAGGACCTACCTGATCACAGATCAGCTCCCACTTCTTCTCGTTGTCATAAGAACGCAGCAGACGCACCTTGTCTGGGGGCAGGTTCATCGAATTCTGAAAGACAAAGTGATCTTCTGTTAATGAGACTCCATGGTACAAAGGGTGCAACGATTTCCTAATTTCAGCTGTACCAGTATACCTAGGACACCTCAGATCCAGAACTTCAGAAACTCCAAAACACAAGATGTGAATTTAAAAAAACTCACATACTTTGTTTAGACGTTTGTGAGTAAAGACAAAGGAATTTCTTCTAGATGACAAACAGGAAAGAATAACTTTTTACACCATGTTCTGTATGAACATATTTGTTCATACAGAACACATCAACCAGTTTATCAAACGTTCTCAGAGATTTTTAAAAGCTTAATTTCATGAGAACAAACTCTGTGTCCACTTACAAGTTTCAGTTTAAAACATGCACTAGAAAACATTTTCAAGTGCATCTAAAGTCTGATTGATTAATTTATACATGTGAGTTCCATTGAGACACAAGGTCTCCTTTTAAAGAGACACCCGTTCAAACGCCTCATGCAGTGTTCATTGATGAACAGAGCTAGCTGAACAGCTTAGAACATCGAGGACCAATGGGGACCAGAGGTTCACACACCAAGGTACAGATGAAACAGAGTTTTGGGAAATCAAAGATCCACTAAACCAGATTTTCAGAACTTCAAGAAAAACTAATTTCACAATGGAGAATTTTTACTACAATCGCAAAGATCTTAAGAACGACAGCATATCAAATCCAGAGTCTGTGGTTCATATCAGAAAATGATTGACTGTGGTTACACTAGAACATAGACTTTAGGTTATATCAAATCTGCAAACTCTCAAGCTAGAAACTACTTTGGGTAAGGTGAACTGCATCACTTCCAGTTTTGCTTTGCTGGACTTTCTGGTGGAACTGTTTTGTTTTGATTCACTTAATCTAATTTCAGTGGCAACCTAGCTTACCCATAGGGTGCTTCTGAGGTAAGAGCCTGGTAGCAGTCCTTCAGCAGGGACCTCTGGCCCGCTGTGAGCTCTAGTCCTGGATCACATTTTCCCCCTCTCAGTTACATCAAACCCTACCTGATGATGCTTGCGAACGAAGTGTGTAAATACAGAAAGACGTGTATTAACGGGGGATAATGATCCCCATTTACACCAATCAGAGGTCACTAAAATTAATGTTGCTGTAGTGCGTAAAACAAGGGACACAATATGCAATTCTACCCCTGATTTCCAGTCAGGGAAAGTCTACAGTAGCTGTGGTGAGTGTGCCGGGAGAGATGGGCGTAAAATCTGTTAGTGGCTGTCACATTCGGACCAACATGTTGAAATGAGTTAAACCGAATCTGGACCCAGTCTCGTAGTGTGACCTGATAACCGACTCAACTGCAACACATGTTGCAGACAGCCAATAAATTTAGAGGCTGAACACACAACATGGACAAAGAGCTGACTTTTTTCCTTTGTCCTTGACAAATTTAATTGGAGCTACACAACATTATGAACATGAACGCAGAGCAACAGTGGGCTAAATACAACTGATTATAAATACATAGTGGTTAAAAGAAGCAAAAACAAACAAAACAGAGACACAGTCAGGTATTTAAGACTAAAATACATTAAACAATGAAGGACTTCATTAAAATAAACCCAACCTTTCTGAAAAAAAAAAAAAAATTCCCATTGGAGTCAAGTTATTTTATAAATACTACATTTTTGTTTATGCACACCAGTAACATTAAAACCCACTAACCACCTCACATGCAAGAAATGGATTATCCAAACTCTCAACATGACTACAACAAACAATACAGTCAAAACTGCGCAAATCAGATTCACTTGTGGGTTAAAATGAAAGTATTTTAAATTGCATGTCTTTCATTTTATGGGGAGTGGAACAGAAATATTGCCAATCTCAGAATATCAGCTATTACCGCCACCTACAGGTTTATCCTTCAAACTATTGCCCTGGGGAGTTTGATGCATTCAATTGGTTTTAATTAAACCCTTTATTCTGGAATCCTTTAGCAGGTGCTGTTATTAAGTGTGTGCTCCTCAGACATGAAACAAAAATCTGCTGAAACCACACTGCTACTGTAAACTTATAGTCTTTTTCAAATCTGTGAAAACCGTGAAAGTCCTGTGGTGTGAGCTCAGCTTAAGTGTACCAAATGTTCTCTGGTCCCCTCCATGATCAGGTGCCTCATGTTCAAAAGAACGCACATCTTTCATACTAGAAGTTGGCTGTGGGGAGAAATTCTTGTGGCGCACAAACAAGTTAGTATGTAGAAACCGTATGTAGACATGTCACCGCACATGTAGCCTTCATACATCCAGTCTGCAGTGAACTGGGCTCAGCTGCACGTGGCGCTGGAACTGCCCGGTCCATAAATACATATACAAAGTAGTATAAATAACCAGAAGGCTCCCACCACGTGTCCAAATAACCATGGCAACGGTGCTGTGGCACTCAGAGACTTTGACAAGACCATGATGGATATTTTGTTGTAAATTAAAGCAAACCAACAACTTCTTGAAAATAAAAAGTTTGTCTCCTCGAACCTGTTCTGTTGTAAAATGTCTATGTAAGATCCAAACAGCGCCATCTAGCTGCTGCTTGGTGCTCAAACACAGTTCAATGCTGATAATTATAATCACATGAATATGTCTCCTATATTTCTATGAGGAAGACTGTCACCAAACACACACTATATGAAGAACTGTAAACCATTACAACCATTCAGGACACCCCACCAATAATAACCTAGAAGCTTCCATCACACAGGAGCCTGATGGAGGATTGTTCCCAACACAACTATTAGAATTAGAATAATAAAATTTATTATTATTATAGTATAAAGGAAACATGAGCTGAGGAGGCAATCGTTGCATTAGTGAGACACATCTGTGCATCACTAATAGGTGGAACATATATTGAATGAAGATGTTTTCTATTCACAAAAGCATATTGACTTCCAGATGGGGCCCTTATAGCAGTATGGGTCCAGTCCGTAGCTCTGATTACATACAGAAATCAGCTCATAGCTGCAATGAGAGCCACAGTTTAGGAGAACTTTCTATATCTGAGCAATATCTGGATGAGGCCGACCCATATGGCTGGCATGGCCCGGTTCAGAGATGACTGTTAGATACCCGACCTCTTAGTTAGCTCCCTCTGAGAAGCTCCGGTTGAAAGGACCACAGGGTAGTGAGAACTGGAGCTGGTACCAGAGACCCACGAATCCTCCTGGTTTCCCTCTGGAACACTGAGGCCAGCTCCAGGCAGAGCTCCAAGATGATTGTCATGGACAATCTGAACCAGCTGATGAGCCATGCATCATCATGTACCAGCAGGTCGGGAGAATCTCAAACTTCTTTCATTTGGAATGTCCTCCAGCCAAAGCTGCCATTGTTCCACAATTAGGAGCAACTTTAGCAGCTATTTATGGACATATGTGATTGCCTCCAGCTTGTCCACCTTAGGAACCATCAAACCTGACTCGTTAGGAGTTAATCTGCTGATCCGACACCATTTTATTCTCAGTGAGAATGAAAGTGCACCTTAGATGATTCTCATGCATTTTCTGCTCCTCAGCGTTCAGACCGATGAGCATTTCCATCTACAGGTGACAGAAACAGAGGAAGTTTCACAGTTTCCATCCGACTGAGGTTGTTTCCATCATTTTCCAAGGTTGTTTCCATCATCTTCTGAGGTGTGTTACATTATTGAGGCTGAACGTGATTCAGTTTCATCGCTCTGGTTTAAACCATAAAAGCTCATGAAGAAACATCAGGTTTGATGCTCCATGAATTACACTGGTTGGAGTCATATTTCAGTGGGTTTAGGGGAGCTCTCTATAAATAATAAACTGTAGTTTATTATTGTCGACTGAAACAGGTACCTGGCTGCATCGACCTGTCCAGGGTGAACCCTGCCTCTGGCCCGTCGACTGCTGGAGATAGGCACCAGCTCCCCTGCGACCCACTATGGAATAAGTGGTATAGAAGATGAATAAATGAATTAATTAATGAATGAATGAATGAAGGCACCCGGTTGCACCAAGAGGATTATGGTACTATAAATGAGTCAACTCCTAATTATTTGAATTTTCATATACCTCAAACTACAGAGTGAGGAAGAGGAGTAGAAGCCATCTTTCAGTAAGATATATTGATTAATCCCAGGCCAAGTAATAGTTTAATAATATACAATTCTTTATAATGTCTAAATGTCTTTTCTCTTTCTAATTGCGAAGCACCAAAACCAAATCTGTTTGTTGTTTTGGATCTTCCACCAGGCCCACAATCTGAACTTTTGGATCAGTTTTCAGATTTCTTATCTAATTTATTGCTAAATATTAAGTAAATCATTATTAGTATTTGAACTGAAAATTAAGGTTTGATTATTATTATTTCATTTTTATGACCTTTTTTTCTTTTGACATTTGTTGTTTACATGTTGGAAATAAATATTTAATTTAATTTCAAAGTAGGACATTTTAACATTCCTCTGCTTAATGAGAGTATTAGACAGTCTGGTGCTCTGTGGAAAGAATTAACATTTCAGTGAATTTACCATAGACTTTATTATTATCTTGGAGCTAAATTGCTTAGCTCAAAATATGCACAGACCTACCCACTCCTGTCTTCATACTCTGAATGGCAATAAGCGTGAAGAAATAACAATATATCCTCATAACCCTGTCCTGTCTGACCATTTTTAATAACCTTTGAGTTTAATTTAACTGAGTTCTCCACACCTGAAAAATTTCATTATAGTAGATCATTATCAGACAATGCTGTAACAACCTTTAAAGAATCTGTTCCATTTTTAATTTCCTCAGTGTTAGAAAATTGGAGAGAAAATGGCGCTCTACACACCTAGAGGATTCTTACTTAATCTGGAAAAACAGCCTACTGTTGTATAAAAAGACACTTCACCAAGCTAGAACAGCTTATTTCTCATCCTTAATAGAAGAGAACAAGAATAATCCTAGGTTTCTCTTTAGTACAGTTGCTAAACTTACACAGAGTCATAGCTCTGTTGAGCCATCCATTCCCTTAGCTCTCAGCAGTCATGACTTTATGGGATTCTTCCAAAATAAAATTGATTCTATTAAGAAGAAAATCTTTGACATACTCCCAGAGATGATTATTTCATCCTCAACAAGTGAGACAACATTGGAAGTAACTGTAGAACCTGATCTGTGTTTGGACTGCTTTGATCCTGTGGAGCTTCCTGAGTTATCAGAAATATTAGCTTCATCTAAACCTTCAACTTGTATGTTAGACCCAATCCCAACCAAATTATTCAAGGAAGTGTTCCCTCTGAGTACCAGCCCCATTTTAGATATGATTAATCTATCTTAAGTAAATGGATCAGAACCACAGGCTTTTAAGGTAGCTGTAATTAAACCTTTGCTTAAGAAACCTTCGCTTGATCGAGATGACTTAATAAATTACAGACCTATATCCAATCTTCCATTCTTATTTAAAATTCTTGAGAAAATAGTTGCTAATCAAATGTGTGAGCATTTACACAGCAATGACCTGTTTGAAGAGTTTCAGTCAGGCTTCAGAGCTCATCATAGCACTGAAACAGCTCTGCTGAAAGTCACTAATGATATTCTTATGGCCTCAGATAATGGACTTGTGTCTGTACTGGTTCTGTTAGATCTCAGTGCTGCATATGATACAGTCGACCATAATATTCTCTTAAAAAGGCTGGAATATGCTGTAGGGATCAGGGGAACAGCGCTAGGCTGGTTTAAATCTTATCTGTCTGACTGATTCCAATTTGTTCATGTAAATGATAAATCATCTTTAAACTCCAGGGTTAATTGTGGAGTACCACAGGGTTCAGTACTTGGGCCAATTCTCTTTACTATAAAATAAAACTTGTTCCACTCAGTAAAAGTCATATTTTCTGCTTTTAAATTCAACAAAGAAGTAATTTTTGAAGCAGACCATCTTACGCTGTGTGCCATTAACTTGGCCTCTGGTTATAAAGTAAAAACCTCGGTGTTATTTTTGACCAGAACTTGTCATTTAAATCCCATATTAAACAGGTTTCTAGGATTTCCTTCTTTTACCTCCGGAACATTGCCAAAATTAGAAAGATCCTATTCAGGAGTGAAGCTGAAAAACTAGTCCATGTATTTGTTACTTCAAGGCTGGACTATTGTAATTCTTTACTATCAGGATGTCCACAAAATGCAGTTAAAAGCCTTCAGCTGATTCAAAACGCTGCAGCAAGAGTTCTGATGAAAATTAAAAAGAGAGATCATATTTCTCCTATTGTAGCTTCCCTTCATTGGCTCCCTGTTAAATCCAGAATAATAATTTAAAATCCTCCTCCTCACATATAAAGCCCTTAATGATTTAGCTCCATCATACATCAGAGATCTGATTGAGTTAGGCTTAGGCTGCTGGAGGACTCACTCTGCAACCTTGTCCTACAACTCTCTATCTATGCATTCGTTCCACACAATAACTTTATTTGTCTCTGTTTTTTGCTACTCCTGGATCGGTGTTTCAATGTTTGGCTGTGTGTCCCTCCTGGAAGGAAGCATTATCTATATGCAGGTAACTTCATGTTCTCCAACTTCTTTTTCCATTTATGGCACAATTGCTCCAATAGTTAATGTCTTTGACCTTTTTTCTTTCTTAGACAGATCCATTGAAGGAGCTATTGTTCCTACCAGCTATGTGTACTCTTTCTGTTTAACATCCCATAGTTCTTAGGGTTCAAACGTTCTCTTTTTTACTTCCCAGACTGGACCACTAACTGAGCTAATCCTGCCATCAACTCTGTGTACTTTTGACCCTCATAGGAAGCCCTGCTGGACCAGTGTTTTGCGTTTTTCTGTTTGCTTTCTGTCATCTCAAACCCAGTAGGTTGTTGAAAACAACTGCTTAAACTTATTGTGATTGTACAGGAGGTTGATTCCTATTAATGGAACTGTTCCTTTCCACTGTTGCTACATGCTTGGTCAGCTGGACGGATTGTTGCAACATCAGTGACTCGATGCATCAACTAGGCTTCTTTACATAGGTAACTGCTGACCAGTTGGCATTGTAATCTGGGTCAGACTATCTTGTAGTACATCTAGGGTCAGATTGGACAGAGACATTGATTTTAATCTGTCAGTATGATTGGATTGAAGTGAATTCAGTTTATTCTGTCTTTCTGTATAGTTGAACATGAATTGGACCTGTTTTGCTTGTAAAGTGAGATGACGTGTTGTAAATTGGAGAAAATAAATCAACTGAAGCGAATTACTAAAGCCTCTACTTTACACCTGACCTGTAAACACTGCAGAGTCTATCAGACCATGTAGTTCTCATTGGACCTAACTCTTAATATGATGTTGTCTCTGCACACAGCACATATATCTCGATGTTGTGTGGATTCACTATGTATCACATGTATGTTTGCAAGGTATTTCCAGTGTATTTCCCATGCATGTATAATAGATAATAATCTGCAGATTCTTGTTCTTCCAGTGTGGTGCACTCACCAGTGCGATGGAGAACCTCTCCTCCAGTTCAGCAGGGTCAGGCATCGGCAGTCGAACCGGGGCGGCTCTGGACCGGATCACGGCCAGCTGGCTCTCCATGCTCTCTGCGTTCCCCATACCACACGCTCTCACACACGCAGAGAGACGAGCGAACACAGCGAACACACCCACCCTGATCAACCCACACAGTCAGACACACAGCAGCAGGAACCTGTGGTCGGCCATGACTGAAGGAGGCTGCTGAAGGCCGTTCTCTGCGCCCTGGTATGTGGTCGTGTCTATCCCTGTGTCTCTCTTCCTGTCTGTGTCCTCAAACGATGAAGATTCCCTCCTCCTCCTCTTTGTCTGCCTCTTTGTCTCTTGAAGTCAAGGATGCTGCTGCTGCTGCTGATGCTGATCCAGATGAAGCCTTGCTCTGCAGACGTGTTATTGTGTGTTGGGATCAAGTGTGTGTGTGTGTCTGTGTGTGTGTGTGTGTGTGTGTGTAAACGTGTTTTGCAGATGAGCCGGTTAATCCTCCCCCTCTCCTCCCCCACACGAAGAAAGAAAGAGAGTTGGACTCCCCCTCTTTGTCTCTCTCTCCCCCACAGCAGCAGTCTTTGTGGAGCTCGCTCGACCCTCCCTGCACAGACAATAAACCTTCTGCTGCCACAGGCTCCGCCCCCTCACACTCACACGGGGGTGGGTGGGGTGGTGGATAATCTGATTCTGGATCAGCTGCTCCAGCTTTCATTCACCAAGCATCCATCAAACAAACTCGTATTACTCACAAGAACATGGCAGCTTGTTTCTAGTTGTACAAACAAACAGGAAATAAACAAGGTCAGCCTCCACCTTCAGTCAGCCACCACGCAGCAGGAAGTTACCATCTCCCCTCTGTCAGCGTTGCAGTCAGAACTGGATTGGTTTTAAATCTGCTGTTGGTTCTGATCTCATTAAATCATCTGCAGGTGGCAGCAGCAGCTCAATCCAGATGTTCTAAACAAACATAACTACTGTGGCTGGACCTCACCGATGAAGACATTTTACTGGTTTCTGTCCTGATTTGTTGTTGAATCTTATTCTGAGTGATTCAGCAGACTGTGCTGTTAAATGCTGCCTTGCTGCATCACTGTAGGTTAAAATTCAATAAAAATTCAGCCTTAAATTTAATTTGAGCATCAGATGACAAGAGAAATATAAAACTCATTTTAAAAATAATGTTAGTTTCCATGGAGAAATCTCTGCAACATTTCTTTTCCTGTTCTGTTAAACAGCACCCCCTGCTGGAACAAAGTATAAATAAATAAAACAAAATTACAATCATCATCCACTTTATTAGGTACACCTTTTCAATTACTTGTCAACACAAACAGTTTTTCCTTCACATGGCAGCTACTCTGCGTCAAAGATGACTTACTAAAGTTCAAAGTGAACATCAGAACGGAGAACAAAGGTGAGGTTGTTATTTCAGAACCTGCTGATCTGCTGGGATTTTCACCAACAACCATCTATTAGGTTTACAGAGGATGTTCTGAAAAAGAGAAATATCCAGAAAGCAGCAACTGAGTAGAGGAAGAAGTCTTGTTGATGTCAGAGGAGAAAGGGTCGACTGGTGCCAGATGCGAGAAATAAATATGGCGGATGCGCGAAATTGGTTAGCTGGAAGTCCATGACCTTGTTTAGTTGTTCCGCAGCAAATACTGTGATGTAACAGTTCATCAACTGGATAGAGAAAACTGAATGGACTGAAAAATACGACCCAAACACAATCCACAACACCTGGAGAGACCAAATTCAACTTTTCTGCACTCCTACAGATTCAAAGTACACAACAACATGGATTTAAGGTCTAAAAAGGGGATTTTGCACGATATGTCTCCTTTAAGCGCTTTGAGTGCCTTGTTGGTGAAAAGCGCTATATAAATAAACTTGACTTTAAGGGTGTGGTAAGCCATTGCCAGCATATTGTCCTGTTGAGTGGCCAGAACTGTCCGGAACCACATGGATTATGTCTGCCAGTACTGGTTTTTCTGGGCAGTTGATGATGGCTAGAGTTTGAGCAACTGGTCTGCTGTCAGGCAGTGATGTAGGATCTGGATCTTTGAGTTTGGAAGGCAGACAGAGGACTTGCATAATGGTAGAATAACCACTGATGATAGAGGACTTGTATACTACAGAAACTACTGCTACAAGTCAGATGGTCAGGTCTACCTGTCCCACCAATGCACCTGTTTTCCAGGTGTTGTTGATGTTTTGTTGCAGATGTTGCAATCTGCTTGTGGACACTTACAACCACTAACATCAGGAGTTGCAGGGCCTGCTGTATTGAGAGTAATGTAAATCTATGGAAATACAGATGTTTGTGAAATTCTGTGTTGTCTTTGGAGCTTCAACCTAGAGATGAAGTCTGTAAGTTTGGAGCTCCGCCCATTAGGTTTTCCTCACCTGGCTGCTCCTTGCACAGACTGGCAACAGGTCGGAGGTTTAGTCCCTAATGCCCCTGTTCCACTGGCTTTACTTAGGCCGCACGGCTCCGCTCCACTCAGGACCTGTTGTGTTTCTATTGACCCGCTGGCGGCTGTAGCCATGGCTTGAAGCCGTCAGGTCACTGTGCCACAAATATCATTGCTGTCTGACATTGTCATATAAAAGTAATCTACTTGAAACAATAAAATAAATAGAAAATAAAACATACATTACAAATAATGTTTGTATTGTTGTATATATAAGAATCTTATACACTCACCACCCACTTTATTAGGTACACCTGTCCAGCTGCTCGTTAACGCAAATTTCTAATCAGCCAATCACATGGCAGCAGCTCAATGCATTTAGGCATGTAGACATGGTCAAGATGATCTGCTGCAGTTCAAACCGAGCATCAGAATGGGGAAGAAAGGTGATTTAAATGACTTTGAACGTGGCATGGTTGTTGGTGCTAGACTGGCTGGTCTGAGTATTTCAGAAACTGCTGATCTACTGGGATTTTCACATACTACCATCTCTAGGGTTTACAGAGAATGATCCGAAAAAGAGAAAATATCCAGTGAGCTGCAGTTCTGTGGGCGCAAATGCCTTGAGGTGCCATCTTCTGATGGTTACTTCCAGCAGGATAACGCGCCATGTCTTAAAGCACGAATCATCTCTGGTTTCTTGAACATGACAATGAGTTCGCTGGACTCAAATGGCCTCCACAGTCACCAGATCTCAATCCAATAGAGCACCTTTGGGATGTGGAGGAACGGGAGAAAATCTGCAGCATCTGTGTGATGCTATCATGTCAATATGGACCAAACTCTCTGAGGAATGTTTCCAGTACCTTGTTGAATCTATGCCACCAACAGGGGCGAAAATCCCATTTTATTTTTGGGTGGGACACTAAACAGAACAATTTCAGAGAGTAATTCTTTGGGGGGGGGCATGAAAAAAAGGCTCCCTCCCTCTCTCTTTCCTGCTCCTTGGCAATTTTTCAGCATGTTAAAATTATGTTATTGGAAGTGATATTTGTAGTTATAGCATTGCTCTTTATTAGTCCATATTTTACCCTTATACAGGTTTTTTATATTCAACCAGCAATGTCAACAATAGTATTAGGTGAAAGGTAGCAATGGTCCATCTTTATGATTACATCTAACAGAATTTATTTGCATCCTGCTCTAAGTTACACTTTAGTCCATCAAAAATGTGAATTAGATTTATATCTGACAATAACATCCTGACAGAGGTTTTTGATAAGTCTGCCCTCTCAGTCCTAAGTGATCTCTTTTCCCTCCTTGCTCTCTTCTCCTCTGTCCCGTCAGTGCTGCTACTAACATACTGTTTGAGCTTGTTAACCATCATAAGCTAGGCTATTAGCTTAGCTAGAAAGCTGATAGGGGAGGCTGGTTTTGGACAAAGCGGGATAAATATGACTTTTTATGTTATAATCTTGCACTCTTTGAACAAGTGATGTGATAAATGACTAACTGGCTTTTACAAATTGGTATAGGCTCCTCATCAAGGGTGTCTGACCCGCTCTGAAAACAGAGCTGCCGAGAGTAGCAGCCGGTAGCCCCTCCCTTTGGAAACAGCGTGTGGACCAAACCTCTTCGTGGGATAGGGGTGTCGTGATCTTTTAATAATTAGGAAACAGTTTTTACGTACTATCTAAAATGGATCACTTTAGCTGTGCTTTTATTAAATATTACTATATTATCAATTAAAAAGTGTTTTTATATTTACAATGATTATTAGGGGGGACATCTTTATGGAAGGGGGGGACACATCCCCTCCGTTCCCCCAGGATGTCCGCCTATGGCCACCAAGGATTAAGGCAGTTCTGAAGGAAAAAGGGGGTCCAACCCGGTACTAGCAAGGTGTTTCCTGATAAAGTGGCCGGTGAGTGTACATGTCTTTTATGTATAAAATTTTCTGCTGGGATAATTATGTGGACCACAGGGTAGACATTCAGAAGCAAATTCAGAAAGCTGATGTGCCCTTTTTCTTTACTTTCAGCCATCAGGGTTGTTTATGTGTCATGAATACTAAAATTATTTTTTGGGTTTGACCCACTCTGGCCATTGTGGTCCTTAATATTATTCTGGTCACTCTTGAGTTTTATTAACTTCTATCTGCATTACCTCTTGGTAAACTACTCATTTCTCCTGGTCCCACGGCCAATCCGTGTACAGCAGTCTGTTGACATCACGTGTAGTCCCTACTCAGACCGCGTCGGACCTGCTCAGGAACAGGGACCGAAAAACTAGGTACCAGGACAGAAAAAACAGTTGAATGGAAACACTCGCAAAGCGGGCTGAGTGGAGTTGGCCCAAGTAGAGCCTGTGGAAAACGGGCCTAAGATGTAAAGAAACTGAACATCTTGGTGTTACTCTGGCTGTTTATGACTAACTACGGGTCTTGTCAGTGATTTTGTTGGTCTCTGCAGCCTATTTGAACTGCTGAGACTTTGCAGACAGAAATGTAGTCAGTGTCTAGAAACATGTTCCTTCTGCTGGTTTCTAATTCCACTCTAGATCTGATCTGACTGCAGTCTGTTTGTCCTGCTGCAGAGGGCGCTGTAAGGTCATTCAAAAAAAGATCCTCCTCCCCCCCTCTTCTTCTGCTGCAGAGAGGCTGTTGCAGCTCTCTTCTGTGTCGTCATGGGAACGCTGCTTTCTCTTTCTCCCAGCTCCCGATCCACTGCAGCTCCTTTGAAGAAGAAGCTGGTGGTAAGGAAGCTGCTGGAGGTTCCGGATGAGAGGGAGGAGAAGAAGAAGAGATATTCTGGGCCGATGAATGCGCTCCGCTGCAAGAAACGACTCATGGCCTTAGGGTTCAAGAAGAAGGTGGATCTACAGCAGGCGGCTTCAGAGGGCCCCAACACAGGGCAGAAGATCAGACACAGATCCATCCATGTGGCCGGTCCCACCATCCAGGAGAAGGAAATGTGCATCAGGAGGGTGGTGTTTCACGTCAGTACTGTGGAAGGAGACATTGAGGGTCATCATATGACATATAACAGCAATAATGCAGTTTCACCCACCTAAAAGGAATCTGTAAACTGATCTGTTTACAGATTCCAGATCAGTAAACTGATCTGGAATCTGTAAACTGATCAATCTGGGACTTTCTTTACTAACAGCAAAGGTCACTAATCTAAGTTTTCTTTAAGAATTCACAGAACATCTGACCCAACAAGGAGGTCAGAAAAAAAACAACTTTATCAAGGCCCTGAAGCTACAGGTTTTAGATCATGAATATTTTGAGTTATAGCACCCTAAGAAAAATAGTTAGCTTGGGATTTTAGGAAAGTTGTTTTTAGATGATTTAATGTTTTCCTTACAGCTCATTTAAAGCTTAATGACATGACATCATCACAACATGTTATAAATAAAAGAATGAACTGATCGGAGTCAGTCAAAAGAAATGTTGATCAGTCTGTTAAGAAATGACAGTAATGGAAGACCTGCTGTCTAATGTCCCTGAAGTGCAAAATAACACCTACAATCATACAAACAGCTTCAGAGCAAAGCATTAGCTTCAGATGTTCTTCATATCCTGTCTCCTCTAACCTTCAGGCCTCCACAGGTGAGCTCCTTCGCTGTCTTTCAGACTTTCTGCGTCATCGCTGTGTCAAACTGAAGGAGTTTCCATCCAATCAGATCATCATCTGGTTTAGAAACGTGGACAGAGCACTGCTGCTGCAGGGCTGGCAGGTCAGTGTTCATGTTCTGGTTTTGATTGGAACTCTGGAACCTGAAACTGTCCATTTTAGTTGGCCTGACCTTTTTGGTCTAACTCTGATTGACTTCTTTTTTAAAGCAGGCTGAATAGAAATCCAATTTGGACTTGGTTTGGTTTCCTCCACAGAACCATCAGGTCTTTGTACCCATGTTCTCCATCAGGTTGTGTCTTGTGATGTATTCAAAGAGGACCTCAGAGCAGAGACAGCTTGTCTCCACAGATCCCAGTGTTAGTCTTGTTCTCCCTATCTAATTAAAACACAAATCCAGGACCCGTTTTTAGAAAGATCCCCAGAGTCTCTCAGAGAGCTCCTATCTCATCCTAAACATTCCTGCCAAGGAGTCTCAGCTTCAGAGTGATTCAGTTCTCTGCTGAGAGCGACTCAGAGAGGAGACGACAGGAATTCCCCTCTTAGTGAGGGGGTGTGGTTGACCCTGTTGCCAGAGTTGGTTGACCACGTTGCTAGGTGCGATGCTGTCTTCTAAGAGCTGTGATTGGTTGTTAAACAAAAAAAACCCCAAAACAAAGTGCTACCAGTAATCAATGGAGAAAAATTAACCAAATAGAATTTAGACTGGAATCAGAAATGTCTAAATCATGATCATAAAAATTAACAAAATGAAATTAATTGTCACACAGCATCAAAATGTTTGAACGTAGCTTATTTACATGCTCATCATTATTTTGAGTTGCGTATTATTAAGTTTGCTCTCCCTGCTGGTCGTTTTCATACTGCATCTATTTCATATTAATATATTTCATATTAATATTGATCTCCTTGCTGAATGAGGTTCAGTTTGGTAAAATGACCAAAACAAACTGGAGAAAGCGAAGTGAACAGAGAAGCAGAGCCTGCTGGTGGAGGAGAAGAGAGGAGTGTTAAAGGTAGATTTGGCCCTGGGATCACGGTGGGAACCAACAGGCATTCCCAGCAGATCAATGCGTCGTTCCCTCTGCTTTCAGCACCAGCCTGGAATGTGAGCAGCTCTGGTTCCTGCTGCATTCAGAAGCTAGAGAGGAGATACTAGCACCAGAGAACTTCTCCACAGACGGGGAGCGTTGGAGATGACCATTTAGGCTGAGGCTGCTGACATCATCATGAACAATACAGCAGATACTGATTCACCTAATTTACATCTTCCTGCTATGGATATAGTACTCAGATTACTGGACTGATGGATAGAGTTTGGATTTATGTATAAATATTTATATATTTGAATTTTTCCAGTTTTTTTCAAATGTATTTCTTCAAAGTATTTTACAGGCTGTAAATATTAAAATAATTCTGATTTTCATTTTCCACCAAGATCTTGCCTTGATGATGGTAAAGTCAAAGCCTTCTCCAGCACATCCCAAAGTTTCTCCATGGGGTTAAGGTCTGGACTCTGTGGTGGCCAATCCATGTGTGAGAATGGTCTCATGCTCCCTGAACCACTCTTTCACAATTGAAGCCCGATGAATCCTGGCATTGTCACCTTGGAATATGCCCGTGCCATCAGAGAAGAAAACATCCATTGATGGAATAACCTGGTCATTCAGTATATTCAGGTAGTCAGCTGACCTCATTCTTTGAACACATTGTTGCTGAACCCAGACCTGACCAACTGCAGCAACCCCAGATCACAGCACTGCCCCCACAGGCTGGTACAGTAGGTACTAGGCATGATGGGTGCATCACTTCACCAGCCTCTCTTCTTACCCTGATGCGCCCATCACTCTGGAACAGGGTAAATCTGGACTCATCAGACCATATGACCTTCTTCCATTGCTCCAGAGTCCAATCTTTATGCTCCCTAGCAAATTGAAGCCTTTTTTTCCGGTTAACCTCACTGATTAGTGGTTTTCTTAAGGCTACAAAGCTGTTCAGTCCCAATCCCTTGACTTCCCTTTGCATTGTGCATGTGGAAATGCTCTTACTTTCATTATTAAACAGCCCAGAGTTCAATTAAATTAAATTAAATTCAATTCAGTTTTATTTATATAGCGCCAATTCACAACACATGTTGTTTCAAGTTCTACTGTTGTTTTTCTTCCATTTGATTTCACCAAACGTTTAAATAATTGCCGATCACGATCATTCAGGACTTTTTGCCGGCCACATTTCTTCCTTGGGTCCCCACTATCCTTCCAGTTTTTAATAATGCGTTTGACAGTTCTTAACCCAGTTTTGGTAGCTTCTGCAATCTCCTTAGATGTTTTCTCTGCTTGATGCATGTCAATAATTTGACCCTTCTGAAACAGACTGACCTCTTTCCCACGACCGCGGGATGTGTATTTAGACATGGTTGTTTAAGAAATGAGAAGCAACTCGTTGCACCACTTAGGGTTAAATAACTTGTTGGCAGCTGAAACATAATCACCCATGCAGTAATTATCCAATAGGAGGTTCATACCTATTTGCTTAGTTAAATCCAGGTGGCGACCAGTGACTGTATTATTTATTCATCCTTCCTAATATTACCTTACCAAAGGTTGACCTTTAACCTGTCCTGCTGCTGAAACTATGTAATTTCCCCCTAAGGGGATGATAAAGTTAATTTTATCTCTGTATTAATAATTGTATGATTGTTATAGAAATTTATGTGCTCATTAACTCGACTGCTTAAGGCGTGGATCCCTGCACCTGAGCATTTTTATAGTGATAATTTGTTCCTGTGACTTTCTTTTTTCAGTTTACCCAGTCCGCAGTCCAGAACCAGTACCTAAGTACATCAGTTGTTCCAGCACGGTCTTTGAATATTTGTGTGTTTTTCAACAGTTTTACTGATATTTCTCTCTCAGTGGTACTCTCTCTTCCCTCCAGAACCAGTGCTTTATAAATCCATCCAGCCTGGTCTTCATATACCTGCTCTGCAGGGACATGTTGGATGAGGACACAGCCTCGCAGCAGGAGCTCCACGCTACCTTCCTTACCTGCCTCTATCTGGCCTACTCCTACCTGGGTAACGAGATCTCGTACCCTACGAAGCCATTCCTAGTGGAGTCGAGCAATGATGTCTTCTGGGAGAGAGCGCTGGAGGTCATTGAGCATCTGAGTGCTGACATGCTGCGTCTCAATGCTGAGCCAAGCTTCTTCACAGAGGTCTTCCATGACCTAAAGAGACAAGGAGGACATAGGGGGAAGGAGACAGTGAAGAAGCAAAGCACAGAAGACAGCAGGATGGAGAATCTAGATCGTTAGGACCCCATCTGATAACTGGACTTAACCCGTTGAAGGCTGAATGTTGTGTAACTTTTGAATGAATCTTACTTGTGTATTTGCATTTTCAATGAAACTGTATAAAAGTATTTTATTTAAATAGACTACATGCTGAAAGGGTAAAAGTTACATCCACTTTCAGTTCTCATTGCCTCGATTAAAAAACAAATGTAATTGCTGTTGGTTCTGGAATGTATTTACTGTATGATCAGACTTTGTTGTCATTCATCTGCATCATCTCTGCAGCGTACCTGTGACTAAAAACTAACTCTTGCCAGACAGTGTTTTGGAATACAAATCTGATCAAATTATCAAATTACCCAGGTCTGAGGTTTCATAACTTAGTGAGTTTAACTCCTAGCAAGATAATATTCATTTGAATGTCATCAGCAGAGTGAAACCAGTTTCAGTTCTCAAGGCCTCTCTGTTCATGGGTTATGATCAGAAATGTCCAACTGCAAATCACTCAACGGTTTTTTGGAAAAATAAATCTGTTTAAAGTACTCAGGTTTAAGGCTTCAGAACTTGGAGAGTTTTAGGTACCAGCGAAATCATTCCTTAGCCCACTTCTGGACATGAGGTGCACATTGAATTGGCTATAGGTTTTTTTCTCAGTTTTCTATTTTCACTGCCCTTATAGTCAAAGCAGCATAATAAAATAACATGATTCTTTAGAAGGAACTTATTTCTGTGAGAAAAATTTACTTTTCACGTGACAAATGTAAGGAGTTGTTAGCTAGCTTTAACGTGCAGTCTTATTCTATTTAGCATTAAATAAAAATGGCATTTTAGACATAATATTGTATAAACTGGTCACTAATGCTTCCAAACATTGACAGGAACCTAGAAATCACTTGGGGATTGATTAGGGGAATTGACTTCATCCAGCTGCCTGGAGTTCCAACCCACGCAACCCCACGGTTCCGTTTTTAATTTGCCTCGGGGAAAACTCCGTCGGCAG
The DNA here is from genome assembly GCA_036173005.1 of Crenichthys baileyi. NCBI lineage: Eukaryota > Metazoa > Chordata > Actinopteri > Cyprinodontiformes > Goodeidae > Crenichthys > Crenichthys baileyi. The sequence continues at coordinate 50,308 of JAHHUM010001780.1, read as the reverse complement.
GAGCTAAGTGCAACATCCGCGGTTCCTGTGAAATGTATCGTTGGTGTTACTTCATTAAATCTCAGCTATTTCACCTTTTAGTGGTATTTTATAAAAGTTATGCTTGTTACAACCGAAGCTAAGCGTATCAAGATTTTCTGAAGCACAGAATAAAAATAATAAATGCATGGTGTCAGTCAAATACAATATGATTTCTTTCCTGAAAAGCTAAAAAGCACAGTGCTAAGAGACAAGCGCTACCTAAAGCATTCTGCTTCCACCTCTCTTCCTGCTCAGATGCTTTTCTCCTGAGCTCCCTGCTTGCTTGCATTCTTTTACTCCTAACTTTTTATCTCTTAGCCACAATAACGGAAATATTGGACTAAAACTACTTCTTACCAGCGACTCCCAAGGATTATTATTATTTTTATTTTATTTTTTTCTAAAGGATTTTGATGTTTTTATAATCGAAGTCGAAAGAAGGACAAGTTGACGCCAGCTAATCAGCATAAAATGCCTCCCTTCACCACAGAGGACTTTGATAAACTTTTACAGAAATTGGCTGTTTTGAAGATGAAAATCCATCGACTAGAAGTGAATGTGGAGGTGAATATGGGGTCCAGCGATGATTCAACCCTGCCTGTGATCCCAAACAGTGACAGCCAGCTCAACAACTCAGCTGGCAATCAGAACACTGAGAATAAGTCTACCGGCAGACCCTCCTGGCATATTTTAGGCGCATGCCCAAAAAATCAAGGTGGACGACTCGCTGGAAGATCTCAGCAATGAAATAAATTAGAATGCCAGAATTACAGAGAAATGCCCCCGTTTCCCCTGGGAAAAGGAGACTTTGACAGCGAGCTGCTGTCACAACAACTGATAGGAGTGAGACAGCTGGAAATAATGGAGTTCCCCTCCAGAACAGATTTGCTCCACTACAGAACGAAAACCAGGAAAATGATCCATCTTCTGAGAACAATAAAAGGTTTGAGAACAACCTTCATTCCAAACAGTCTTCTCCTAAGCTGCCAGAGAAGGAGCGCCCCACCGGACCAAGAACCCTAATAGTGGGCAACACAGCGGTGGATGGGATTAAAAACTTCTGCAAGAAGAAAAACACAGACGTTATGATTGGTACCAGTAACGTGGTGTCCGATATCTCAGAGAATATTCTTGCAATCACAGAAAAGCGCCCGTCTCTAGAAAACCTTATTATACACTGTGGAGCCATGAATGACGTGGCTAAGAAAAAATCAGAAGGACTGAAGGAGGATTTCACTCGTCTTCTGAATATTGTTGGAGGTCTCAATTTCAAGGTGTTTCTTAGCGGACCCTTTGCACCAATTTTCTGTGGAGATGAGATTTTTTCAAGACTTCTGAGGATTAATAAGTGGTTGAAAAAAACGTGCTATGTAGAATATAAACTATCTATGTGTGTAACTGGAATGTGCAGATGGAGGAGAAGGGAGTCAAGCTTAGGGAGTGAAGCATAGAAAGTGCAAAGTCATAAATTGGTGAAGGACAAGGGATTACCGGAGGGGGGTGAAGAAGGTAAAATAAGATGAGTTTGTTAGAAGACAATAACCAGAAGCACTCCTTATTTGGCCCTAAGGAACTGTTATGTTATACATGAGTGACATGATATATGTATATGTTGAACACACCCTTGAGACTGAATAAAACGAGCTGCAAGCAGGAGAAAGAGGAGAGTTGGGCTTGCAGGTGTTTGGCTGGGGTTCATCTCTCCTTCTGCAGAGGCGAAAATAAGCTGATTGTACTTTGAGTTTATTTCACTCTGTTGAAACCTGTACCCAAATCAACGGACCCGGGGAAGCAGAGACGGCTTCGACAAATTGGGGGCTCGTCCGAGGATTTGGAAGGACAGGTGAAACAATTGGGATCACTGACGAGGACCAACAGACATCAGACACAGGCTAGCCAAAAACTAAAGAATAGGTAAGCAGAACCTGTTTAATCAAACTCTGCTTTTGGATTTTCGATAAGCCAAATTAATATTGTGTCCGATGTCTTAGTAAGTCTGAAGTCTGCCAAAACTTAAGAAAAAGAGTGTCATAAATGTTGACTAAACTGGTGAATAGGATGTTGTTTTAAGATAATTAAAAGACTTAGTGGTGGTATTGTGTGGAAAATATAGTAGTTTCTCGAACGTGGCGGTTCAGAGTAGTCCTCGACGGAGGACTACTGTTTTTACTGCCGTAGTTAGTGAGTGTGTTTTATTTAAGCGTTATGCATATTTACTTGTCATTAGGACATTTATTTTGAAATGCTTAGATAGGAACTAATGTTTAGCATGTTGATTCCGCTTGTGCGAAAAAAGGTGATGCACGCTCTCAATGAAGCATGATCGTTGCAAGTTGCAGCAGGAAAGACCAATTTAAGTTATAAAGAGCTAAAATGTCTAAATCATTTGTTTAGGTCCTCATTTCTACCTCCAAGCATGGGTCAGCCAGCGAGGTATGTTCATGTTATATTACTTCATATCTGTATTTTCTATTTACTTATCTCATTGAAGTTTATGTCGTTTTAGTTCGACGGTGACATAATATTGTGATCAAGATGATGCTGTACTGTTATGATTCTGGCCCGTCTGCCTGCTCTGCTCTCACTCTTGCAATTAACTCATCTGCTTCACCTGTCTGCTGCTGCGCTGCTGTGCAATCACCGTCATGCCACACACCTGTGGAGCTGCAGTTATATACAGCCCTCTGACAGGCAGACGGTGCCAGATTTTCGAAAACATTTGTGAGTAGTTATCCAGCGTTTTCCTTCCTGACTGATCTCGTTCCATGACCTTGCCTTGCCTTATGGATTATTTCCCCCTTTGCTTGCTCCTAGTCTGACGGATTGGATTTTGGATTTCGACTCTGTTTTCTGCCTCTGGTTTATGTCTCTGCCTGCCCCTTGTCTGACGCCTCTAGCCCTGGAATTCGCCCTGTTTCTGTCCCTGGATTTACGTCTCAGCCTAGCCACTGGTTTATTCAGCCTGAGTTCGCCTGGCTCTCTAGTCTGCCTGGATTTTTTGTCAAGAGGACAATTTACAGCTCTCTGTGTTCCTGTCCCCACAGCGTCAGCTGGTTCCCCGGAGGATTTGGATCAGTCGGCAATCCCACTTCAGTCTGTTGGACGCTTCCTCATTAACTGTCTGGATCTCTTCCTCCTCTGGATTCTGTGCCTCATCACCAGACTGAGAAGGGTTAGTGGCTTTATCTAACTCCTTGCAGATCCTTTAGTTTTATTCAGCCACTAACTAGTCTCTCTGTTCTCAGTGGTTCCTGGAAGCTGATGCTGTTCTTCTGCTCTCTGATCCTGAGTTTCTGAATAAACCTTTTTACTTATCACTTTGTGTTTGGCTGAATTTGGGTTCTCTGTCTCTGGTCGTGATATGTACTCTTACCAACTTCAACTGTACGAGTCACATTAAAGCCAAGTTCATGTCATCAGTAAAAAGAACTCTTTATTGACTTAACGACGAGGTGGAAGTGATAGTCGAACTCGACCCACATGATTCTAAGCTCCGTGGTGGCGACATTGCGTCATTGCACCAAAGACTAAAGTGATGTAAATGTTAATGGAGAAACAGTTCACAAGTTTATTTTTCATAAGGATGTCCCGAAGCCAGACAATTTCGTGTTTGGAAAGTGACACAAAGAGGGAGAGACAATAAGAAACTGTGTTAAGCCTGACGACAACGGTACATTAAGTAATAGGTGCACCACATCTCAAGAAAACCAAAGATGTCGGAACCAAATGAAACAGAAGTTGAAGATGCCACTGCAGAACAAGCTGCAGAAGCAGAGCAATTAGATGAAACCCGTGTAGTGGAAGCTGCTCAAGTAGAGAAGCATAGAAGTGAAAGACTTCGCATGCTTACAGAAAAGGGAAGAGAATTCCATAAAGAAAAGTTACAAGGGCTGCAACGTCGCTTTGACAGTGTTTATGACAGATGGAAAGCATTAATCAAAGTGGCAAAGAAATCTGTGATAAAAGGAGACTCAGTTGACATTCTTGAAGGTCACATGGACATTGCACAAAGGGAAGTTGCTGATCTTAACGCTCTTTATGATGAATATAGAGCAATGGATGGACCACCTCATGACATGCGTTCCAAGCTAGACAAATGCACATCAGTGACTACGCTAGTCTTGCAAAATATCAAACTTCATGTTAAAGGAGAAATTCAAGGGATTGTATGGCCTGATGCCGGCTCTATTTTTACCTCCTCAAGTTCTGTCAGCGTCTCGGATCACAGCTTGTTTAAGGCTGATACAGTTAAGTCTTATAGCTCCTCTGTCAAAAGACAAGAAGCTGCAGCAGAGTATGAAGCCACAAAGGCTGTACTCAAGATAATGACTGAACAAGAGAAATATAGAGAAAGAATGTGAATGCTTGGAAGAAGACAAACGCATAAGTGCAGACCAAGAAGCTGCAGCAAAGACACAACGCCTCCTAGAGGAAAGGGAGGAAACTGAGCGCAAGTTAAAAAGAGAAGAGGAGAAAGTAGTTGTTCTAAGGAGACAACAAGAAGAAAGTGCTTCCAGGAAAAGGTCAGTTGAGGATTTGAAAAGAGAAATTGAAAGATTGGAGCATCTGAAAGGATTCAATGCAGCAAAAGCAAAACTACAAGTCTATGAGGAAGATTATCTTTCAGTAAAGCAAGAAAGTATCACACTGAACTCAGCCAACGTACAAGTTGCCAAGTTTAAGAGCACCGCTAGTCAACCTTCACAACCTCTAAGAGAGTTAAATGCAACTCATGGGAGTACAGGTGAGCTTGTAAAGGTTTTGGCAGAAGCTATGTCTGCTAACAGACTACCTATTCCAGAACCCGTAGTATTTAGTGGAGATCCACTCAAGTTTAAGCACTGGAAAGCATCGTTTCAGACTCTAATAGAGAGAAAAAACATTCCCACAGCAGAAAAGATGTTTTTTCTACAGAAATATGTAGGCGGCTGTGTTAAAGAAGCCTTAGATGGCTATTTTCTGATCAGCTCTGAAGATTCATATGAGGCAGCGTGGAACATTCTCAATGAACGTTATGGAGAGTCTTTTATCATTGCTAAAGCTTTTAGAGACAAGTTGCACTCCTGGCCAAAGGTTACAGGAAAGGATAGTGCAGAGTTAAGGAAGTTTGTGGATTTTCTACAAAGTTGCCAATCGGCAATGAGTAATAATGAGAACCTAAATGTCCTGTCAAACTGTGTTTCTAGGTGAAAGTATGGCGATACAGCAGAGCTTCAAAAACAGTGAATTTTGAGGATTTCTCCCTTCCCTGACTCCATTCATTTCTATGGGATTTTGGGGGGTGGTTTTTCGTTAATTACGTCGCCATGGTAACTCGAAACGCCAATAAAAGTAATAGCACCCATCTCGAGACCGAGCCGGACGTTTTGATATATATATTGTGGGGGTGCGCGCTACGGTTCGGGCCGCATTAAGGGAGACGGAATAATAATAAATAAATAAAGAGTCCAGTTTAGAGGTGAATAGTAATAGGTGCCTGCCATGCATTGCATGGGAGGCAGTGCATTGCTTCGCAATGCACTGCTCTCCTATGCATTGCTATGGCAGGCCCCAACTAGAAAGCAAAATTTCGGAAGAAATTTAGACGGGGCCTGCCTCTTGGTGCGTAACACTAGATTTAGCTATTTATAAATAATTATGTGTGCAATTGTCACCTTAAAAAAATACTAGTAACTGTGGAAGACACTGAGGCTTTTATTTTGAAAGTTTCAGTGAGTCTTATTTTAAAAGGGCCAGGTCCTATTTTCAACACTGGCTGGTGAGCTCCAACATTAGTGTGAAGCCCAGTCCTCTGCCAATTATCTATGGTTTAAAATGTAAGAGGCTTTTTTATTTGTAGACCATGTTTGTGTCTTATTTTTGAAAATCTAGCAGGGTGTCCTTCAAGTCTGGGTTATTTCCATTAGTCATATAGAACCTGCTTGCTTGTCTGAAAAAAATCATTGCTTATGCTATTATCAGCTTTTTAAAAAATCAGTATATATGGAAGGTTGATGTTCAGTTGTGAAAAAAGGCATTTATGTTGTAGAGTATGTGTAGGTCTTATTTTGAAAGTCTAGTGTGGTTTGTCAGCTATGACTGACTTATTGTGATCACTCATGGAAGCTTCTGGCCTGAGCTCAGCCTCAGAGCCACTCTCTGTCAGAGGTTACTTGAGTTCACTGGCAGCTGTGTTCTGTTGCTATGGTAATTAATGAGCGCCCAACAGCTGCTGTTTCTCACTCACGCAGCACCTCACTCTGTGTCTGCCTCTGGCCTAGGCTTTTATAACATGGAGGCGCATGCTCCCGAACTACTGGCCATAACTCGGAAACCGTAGGGGCTATCGACGTCATTCTTGGACCGTTTTTATCAGAAGGGAACAGAGGAACGATAATATCCATCCTTTTTTTTGAAAATATAATAATAAAGACACAACACAAGGTGAAAAAGAGGGAAAATGGAGTCGAAAAAAAGACAAAAATGCGCCTGAACATGCTCCCGAACAAAGTCTAATATCTCGGAAACGTACATGGTATTTGAATAATTTGAAAACTGTGAGGGACAGCCATGCCTCGTCCCCAATCATGGAGATTTTCATAGCTCTATGTCATTCAAAGCATAAAATAGGACGATGGAAAGATATGGTTTCACTCATGGATTACTGGTCAAGCTCTCATTGAAAATACATGGGAGAAGGCCTACAGAAATTTCTGACTCTTGGCGATCGAGGGGGTTTGACAGAAAACCGTGAGACCTAGACCAATTTTTTAAAGATATCTGTGTGAAAGCAGAGGCCCGGCCCTCTACAAACTGACCAAAATGGTGACTTTAGAGCGAAATTTGTGGCCGTGAGGCCGAGTTAAAAATCATTTTTCCTGAAAAAATCCTGCTTTCTACACTCTAGTAACTGCCATCTCCACTGTAAGAGTGGGATTTTCTCGCAAACTTTGTGTCGCTTGGAGTCTAATTTTAGAGAAACTGTCGCAGCTATCAACAAACCGTTTTCACTTCTGAAAAGCCGGCGGATTTATCTACAAACTGAAAGTCAAACTGTGTTTCTAGGTGAAAGTATGGCGATACAGCAGAGCTTCAAAAACAGTGAATTTTGAGGATTTCTCCCTTCCCTGACTCCATTCATTTCTATGGGGATTTTGGGGGGTGGTTTTTCGTTAATTACGTCGCCATGGTAACTCGAAACGCTAATAAAAGTAATAGCACCCATCCCGGGACCGAGCCGGACGTTTTGATATATATATTGTGGGGGTGCGCGCTACGGTTCGGGCCGCATTAACGGAGACGGAAGAAAAATAAATAATAAATAATAATAAAAGAGTCCAGTTTAGAGGTGAATAGTAATAGGTGCCTGCCATGCATTGCATGGGAGGCAGTGCATTGCTTCGCAATGCACTGCTCTCCTATGCATTGCTATGGCCCCACTTAGAAAAGCCTAAAAGCCAAAATTTCGGACTTTTAGAAAGTTTAGACGGGGCCTGCCTCTTGGCTCAGTTTTTCTCAGAGCCCTGCACAGAGCCTCCATCTCTATTTTGTTAAAGCCAATGCCCTAGGACTTACTATCTGCCGTCACTAAAATACATGCTAAGTCAATTGAACTAGCATCTGTGGGTGGCAGACAATGAACTTGTATTTTGGAAAATTTCAGGGTGAGTCTTATGTTTTAAAGCTGGCCACGGTTTCTCACTACTGATTATCAACACCTCACTTGTTGTCTGCCTCTGCCACACAGGTTATGAAAATGGGAAAAGCCATGCTTGTAACATTAACTAGTGTGAAATAACTCGGAAACCGTAGGGGCTATGGTCGTTATTTTGTAAATGTTTTTTTGTATCAGACTGATGAAACCTTTCCCGATTATGGTATATCATTTACATATTGGACAGTTGAAAATATATACAATGGAAAACGGAAACATAGTTTGCCACTCGTCAGAGAATTACATTGAGTCAAACTGTGCAGCTGTCATTTGCCATTGATTCCTATGTCTCCCAGCAAAGTCTTTGCTTCGGTTCTGGGGGGAATTCACGTGCACATGGTAATCAGCTTTGACACCAAAAAGTAATAGCACACCTCTCACGTCCAAGCTCGCACGTTTTGATATATCATTGTGTGGGTGCACTTTCCGTTCGAGCCGCATTAAAGTTGATAGGTGGTCAAAAGTGCATAGTAAAATAGAACACTAGAAGCAAGAGAGGTAAATTTCTGAAGAAATTTCTAGACGGGGCCTGCTCTTGGCGCGTGCTTCTCTGACCGGACAAATGTTCTATTTGAAAATCATTGTCTATGAGCTATGAGCTACAGAGCTATATGTACAGTGAGGAAGTGAATCAGCCAATCAGCAAAGAGCGTCAGTGTAACACTTGACACCTGCTGTTTCTCCACTCACGCAGCACCTCACTCTGTGTCTGCCTCTGGCCTAGGCTTTTAAACATGGAGGCGCATGCTCCCGAACTACTGGCCATAACTCGGAAACGTAGGGCTATCGACGTCATTCTTGGACCGGTTTTATATCAGAAGGGACAGGGGAACGATAATATCAATCCTTTTTTTTGAAAAAAATATAATAATGAAAGACACAACACTAGGTGAAAAAGAGAGGGAAAATGGAGAAAAAGACAAAAATGCTTGAACATGCTCCCGAACAAAGTCTAATAACTTCGGAAACCGTACATGGTATTTGAAAATGTTTGAACTGTGGGTGACAGCCGTCCCTCGTCCCGATCATGGTGATTTTTCATAGCTCTACATCATTCACAGCATAAAATAGGACAATGGAAAGAAATGGTGTCACTCATGGAATTACTTGTCAAACTGTGTTTCATTTTTCCTATTCATTCCTATGGCATTTGTGGCCTTCGGTTCTGGGGGAATTACGTCAACATGGTAACTCACACTGACACCAAAAGTAATAGCACACACCTCTCACGTCCAAGCCGCACGTTTTGATATATATATATTGTGTGGTGCACTCTTCCGTTCGAGCCGCATTAAATGTTGATAGGTGGTCAAAGTGCATAGTAAATAGAACACTAGAAAGCAAAATTTCGGAAGAAATTTAGACGGGGCCTGCCTCTTGGTGCGTAACACTAGATTTAGCTATTTATAAATAATTATGTGTGCAATTGTCACCTTAAAAAATTACTAGTAACTGTGGAAGACACTGAGGCTTTTATTTTGAAAGTTTCAGTGAGTCTTATTTTAAAAGGCCAGGTCCTATTTTCAACACTGGCTGAGCTCCAACATTAGTGTGAAGCCCAGTCCTGAATTATCTATTGTTTAAAATGCAAAGGCTTTTATTTTGTAGAGCATGTTTTGTCTTATTTTGAAAATCTAGCAGGGTTGTCCTTTCAAGTCTGGGTTATTTCCATTAGTCATATAGAACCTGCTTGCTTGTCTGAAATCATTGCTTATGCTATTATCAGCTTTAAAAAAATCAGTATATATGGAAGGTTGATGGTCAGTGTGAAAAAAGGCATTTATGTTGTAGAGTATGTGTAGGTCTTATTTTGAAAGTCTAGTGTGGTTGTCAGCTATGACTGACTTATTGTGATCACTCATGGAAGCTTCTGGCCTGAGCTCAGCCTCAGAGCCACTCTCTGTCAGAGGTTACTTGAGTTCACTGGCAGCTGTGTTCTGTTGCTATGGTAATTAATGAGCGGCCAACAGCTGCTGTTTCTCACTCACGCAGCACCTCACTCTGTGTCTGCCTCTGGCCTGGCTTTATAACATGGAGGCGCATGCTCCCGAACTACTGGCCATAACTCGGAAACCGTAGGGGCTATCGACGTCATTCTTGGACCGTTTTTATCAGATCATGTGTTTGAAAAGGAAATCCACAATAGATGTGTGCTTTGGTGGGAGTTTTACTGCCGTAGTTAGGAGTGTGTTTTATTTAAGCGTTGCATTTTCTTGTCATTAGGACATTATTTTGAAAAGCTAGATAGGAACTAAGTTTAGCATGTTTATTCCGCCTGTGCGAAAAAGGGGATGCACGCTCTCAATGAAGCATGATCGTTGCAAGTTGGGAGAGGAAAGACCAATTTAAGTTATAAAAAGGCTAAAAAAGTCTAAATCATTAGTTTTGGTCCTCATTTTTTTCCCCAAGCATGGGTCAGACGAGGTATGTTCATGTTTTATTACTTCATATCTGTATTCCCTATTTACCTATCTCATTGAAGTTTATGTCGTTTTAGTTCGACGGTGACAAAATATTGTGATCAAGATGATGCTGTACTCATACCAACTTCAACTGTACGAGTCACATTAAAGCCAAGTTCATGTCATCAGTAAAAAGAACTCTTTATTGACTTAACGACGAGGTGGAAGTGATATGTATGTTTATAGTGATTGTCCTGCTCAAATATGACGATTTGCCTCAGTCTTAAGTGTTTTGCAGCCTCTAAAAGGTTTTCTTTCAGATTTGCCCTGTGTTCAGCTTCATTCACATTCCTGTCAACACTGACCAGCTTCTGAAAGAAATATGTTCAAAGCTTGGTATATTGTTAATAACCTAACTCTGCTTTGAACTTCTCAACAATTTACTCTAACCTTTCTGCTATCTTTCTTGGTCTTCATGATGCTGTTTCTTCACAGGTGTTCTCTTATCATACTGGATTCATACTGAGGTTGCCGTACACACATTGTAAGCACTGTTCTATTTTCTATTTTAGGTGACTTCTGAAGGTGTTTGGTTCCACTGGATTGTTTTGGAATATCAGTGTAAAGAGGGCTGAATACAAAAAAATTCAGTCCACACTTTTTAGATTATCATTTGTAAAAAATTTAAAAAATTTCCTTCCACTTCACAAGTATCTAATACTTTGTAACGGTCTATGACTGATGCTCTTCACAGGAATAGTCAAAGACAGTTTGTGTTACAAACTTCTATAGGGCTTCTATCCTACTATGCTAGCGAACACCCTCTTCTTCACTGAGGTGTGCTGGAGTCCATCAAACCTAGAGATCCATCACCATACGGGTCAGGAAAGTCAGCTCTCTGGTGGGACCAAATCTGGATAGTGTGGAATCCGTGGGTGAGAGAGAGATTAAGGACAAAACCGAGAAGAGAACACTGATCAGACTTGTCTCCTCCTGTAACCCCCCGCCGTTGTTATATCATTAGACCTGTACATTGTACATATATTAATATGTTAAAATACTGCATATGCCATTATATCACCTGTCTATAGTATGTTTCTCTGTATGGTTAATCAATATCATTTAGTACTGTAATTCATGTATTTCCTTGTACTATTATGTACAGTTCTGTGCAAAAGTTTTAGGTAGGGGTGAAAAAATGCTGTAAACAAAGAATGCTTTCAGAAATATAAATGATTGTTTATTTTTTATCAATATACAAAATGCTAATTGAGCGAACCAATACAGTCATGAGAACTACCTTCAGAGTAAAGAACAAGACTTACTGGAAGTGATGGTATGGCCCCCACAGAGCCCTGATCTCAACATCATGGAGTGTGTCTGGGATTACATGAAGAGACAGAAGGATGTGAGAAGGCCTACATCCACAGAAGATCTGTGGTTAGTTCTCCAAGATGTTTGGAACAATCTACCAGCCGAGTTCCTTCAAAAACTGTGTGCAAGTGGACCAAGAAGAATTGATGCTGTTTTGAAGGCAAAGGGTGGTCACACCAAATATTGATTTGATTTACATTTCTCTTTTGTTCATTCACTGCATTTTGTTGATTGATGAAAATAAATGATTAACACTTCCATTTATGGAAACATTCTGTTTACAGCTTTTTTTCACACCTGCCTACAACTTTTGCACAGTACTGTATATACCACCACTACTGCATATTGTGCTATTGTACATTGTGCTCTATTTATAAAAATAATAATAATAATTATTATTATTATGAATATATCTACTGTCGCACAACCACAATGGACATTTGTAGTACTTGTATATAACGATTATTAATGCCACATTGGCTGTTGTCACTTGTATCAGATACTATACCAACAAAAACAAATATTGCCAGGTTTGCAAACCAGGGGGATATGTGGTGGGAGAACTAAAAAACGGAGAGTGTATACAGCCACAAATCAATTTCATATTATCCAGTTTTTGAATCCACAGCATGGTAATACTATTCAACTTTCGTTCCAGTGGCATTAATGGTACTACTAGTACTAATGTCAAGCCCAGCCATAACAGTTCAGATCCTGCTGGCCATAAAAATAAAATTATTTTATTTTTAGACACATTCCTCTTTATTTTGTGGTCACTCTTTCTGTCATTGTCATAATAACTAAATGAGAAGAGGTGAGAAACATTTTGTTCCAACTTTATAGGAGCCAGTGTACATTCATTGCAATTCCAGTCTCACATTCAGCCCCATTAGGGCTAGGCTTCAGTTATGGCCTTAACGTAAATAAGAGCTAGGAGTAGTTATCTGATGGACAAACCCTGCTACCAGGCTGCTGAAGCATAGGGGTGTATTTTGGAAGAAAAGAGACACTCACAAAAAGCATGAAGGGTATAGTTACATTTTGTCTGTTAGGGCTGTGCGTTATTTTAATTTAAATGTATTCAGAGCCAGGTTGGCAACTACACACATTTCTGATTTCAGCAGAATTCTGCAGTAAACATTAAAAAATTAATCTGATATCTCCTTCATTTTAGTTGATCGTTTTTACAAAGTTGTATGTATCTTTATTATTGATGGTTTCATCAGTACTATTTGTTATTAACCAGCATTAAACCTAAATGGTCTCCTAGTGAAACATTTATTAACTCAGCAGATGGAGCATTCAGTGGAAGGCTATGCATTAGCCTAAAACCATTTTTTCTTCGTGACAAGTGGGTTTTCTTGGTGTTGCTTGTTGCAGAATATAGTTACTGATTTCCTTTAAGTAAGGAATGTTACAACAAACCTATCTAAATTGATTTTAGAACAGTGAATAGTTGAACACTGTTAAAATTACTATGACAACATATTAAGCTAAAGAAAAAGGAAGTACACCATCTTTCAGTTTTACATAATATATTTAAATGATCTTTACCAGATTCTAAAATTCAGTCTAATGGGTGCAAAAACATACAACAGATTTCATACCATGGAAAGAATCAAAGATGCTGTGTGAAAAACTAAGTGCACCCTACAGAAGGTTGTAAAACCACTTTAGTAGCAATGACGAAAAGTTATTTTTTGCATGACCTTATCAATCTTGCATAGCATTGTGAAAGAATTATGGCTCACTTCTCTTTGCAAAATTGCTTCTGTTGGTTATGATTTGCAGAAATTTGATTTAAATGCTGTCTCACCACAACCTTTAAATTTTAAATTGTTGCATTTTAGAAAACTTTGCATGTTAGTTTTGTGAGGCCGACCACAAAACTACTCCTCTGTGTTGAGAATTTATAGGAGAGTCAGGATTTGCTTGCACAATGTCTCTCCCCCTGTTCAACTTAATGTGCACACTAAGGTAGACATAATATCTCAGGGAATGAATCCCGATCATACAGTGCATGCATGTTTTATACAATGGAAGGACATCCGTCCCCCGTTCGTGGAGATGAAACATGACTTCATCTATGCCTCAGGTTTATAACATTAATAGACTACAGCCAATGTTGACTGTCATATTCCAAAACCCACAAAAAACCTCAAAACCTCGAATATAAGTTCCAAACTCAATGAGTATAAAAAAGAATACAGTCACCATCTAAAACATGTTTACTTGTGCGATAAACTTAACATTTTAAATAGTATGTAATTGATTTTATGATAAAATACCTCTTTACTTAGGAAGTACTTTAAAAACAACAGTTTACCAAAGTGCAGTACACTGACAAAAGAACAAAGTTAAACACAAAAATAGACTTCTAGAAGGATTAAAAACAATAAAATCAATCAAAATTAAACAGTAACAAAACGACAATTAATAAAACAATAAAAGCCAACATATCAAACTAAGTTTAAAGCCAAGGACAAAAAATGTGCTTTAAAAGAAGATTTTATTACCAGGAAGTGAGTCAGAGTTTTGGGACGACTGAAAACACTTGCTCACCTCTCAACATTCTCTTTAACTTGGGGACAACCTACAGTAACTGATCTGCTGACCTGTGTGAGTGTGACAGAGCTAACAGCTGGATAAGATTTTATGAGGGACTGGCACAGAAATAAAACCCAACCATGAATCGGAGGATATATTATATTATTGCCACCTACGTTTGTACGTATGTTTGTTCCTTCAACCTGTCACCCTTCATGAGAGATGCAATGACAGTTTGGTGCGCTAAGTTGGCTTATGGTGGTCTAAAAATGTCTGTAGTCTATGAACCCTTAGCAGCTGAAGTTGTTAATGTCTTTTAGTGTGAACACTTAGTCTTTTCCAAATCTCTGCCAACTGTGAAAGTCATGTAGACTGTCCCCGGCTTAAACGGACATACAGTTTATGTAAGCAAAGACGACAGGAGAGAAAAAACAGGCATAAGGTTACAAATTTTTGGCAATGACATCATCAATATGTTAAGTAGAGAAAAACGTCACGACCTGCATATCATTTTGAGAATTTAATTTTAGAAAAAGTATGATAAATCAAGAACTAGTTTATGTTGGAGCTGAGAACTGAGTTCAGAAAGTTTAGGTTCTCTCTGTAGAATGATATAAGGCACATATAGTTTGGAAATAGCCTAATAACCCTTCCCAAACTTCATGTGTAACAACATTTACTTTTAAATATCATTGCTGATATCTTTCTGCATTGACATTGGGCTTCACCCAGCTGTATGTTCCAGGTGAATTAACTGCCAAAAGTCCTGCTTTTATAGAGGTGGTCACAATTGCTAATCATCAAATAAATAGTAAATAGACTGAGTCGATATTGCGCTTTTCTAGTTATACCAACCACACAAATCGCTTTACATTAGAGCCCATTCACACAATCGCACTCATAGCAATACACTGATACACAGATCGTTAAGCAACTTGGGGTTGTGCCTTGCCCAGGGGCACGTCAACATGTGGAAGAAGGACACTGTAATCAAACAATTTTTGTACAACTACTCTACCCATTATAATAAGTTTTTTTTGTTATTATTAGCTGCTGTATTGCCATTTAAATCTAATGAAAACAGCAACTTTATTGTGGACTTTATTTAGACAAAGTTTTCCCAATTTGGCTTCATTTTAGTTTTTTATACAATAAATAATATCTTTGGATTTCTTCATTTCTGAATGAAAAAGTATTTTCTCAACCCTTTTGTTTTTTGCTCAGTTTGTTGTTTGTCTTTTTTTCATTCTGAATACTGCTATATGGTACAATAAAGCAGAACAGTTACAGCATGATGCAATTCATTTCATTCGCTTTATTTGACATCAAACCTCCAACAGTAACCCTTGTGTGAATGTACAAAGTGGTAAAGAAGATGTCAGTAAAGAAGCAATATAATGTTATTTAATATTTTTCATCATAAAATGCTGAAAGAGGAGAGAACTGGTTAGCCTGCTGGGGGGCTGTTCAACAGTCTGGAGGCGTATAAACCAAATGCAGCATCACTACAGGCTAAGGAGGCCAAGAGAAAAAAACAATTACACTGAAAGTCAGTGATTAACTAGGAAAATGGCTAAACCTAAAATTGTGAGAATGAATGTCTAATGCAGATGATTAAATGGATACAGGTCTTAAAGTGCATTAATGCAGCATTGCATTAGGACTGTCTCTCATTTGTTCTGTGAGCACATCGCTGTTAAATGCCACACAAATGAAAGAAATGCTGCTGAAAATATTTGCCTCAATATTTTTGGGCCCTGCTGCACAAAACTGTGGTATGATGGATGAATAACAATTTTCTGCAAAAGACTGCAAAGTCACTGGAAGCATTACCATCAGTGTTAGTGAGATCGACCTGCAGAACTTCTAACCTGCATGAGTCCATTTTTTAGACAAACAGAAAAACATATAGAAGGGGATGGGTCTTGAGACATAATCACCAGTCCCCACACATCAGTGAGCTTACCTGCCCACACTGTAGGCCAAATGTGACTAAATGTGCATGAGAAGCCTGACGGGCATCTGTCAGTACCAGCATGTGAATCATGTAACAATAAAAATAAAGCCTAATTAATCAGAAGATAGATAGATAGATAGATAGATAGATAGATAGATAGATAGATAGATAGATAGATAGATAGATAGATAGATAGATAGATAGATAGATAGATAGATAGATAGATAGATAGATAGATAGATAGATAGATAGATAGATTACCTCCACAAAATAAAAGCACGGCAGCAGAGTGACGCTGTCCTTGGTCTCCTTTCCAGATTTCAGCCGCTCCTTGGCGCGAGACATAACGAGCGGCCGGTGGTCTCCCCCGGTACCGGGAGACAGTGAACTGTACTTGATACTCGTCGTAATTTTGGCGAAATTCCTGCCAAGCCCCTGTCCGCCCAACCCTTGGCCCTCGTAGAATTAAATCCTTACAGGCCAGCCTCCATCATCTGACAAAGTGGACATGCGGGGTCGCCGCCTGTAGAACAGATATGTCCGCTGTGGCACCTTCGGTAATATTTTTGCGCTTCAATTATAAGATATCAGCACAGGAATCCAGCACACATGTCAGTAATAAAATCATTCTGAAGCAAAAATGCGCGGCGTCTTTAAAGCAGAACAGTGTTCAAGTCTCTCTCCAGCTACGGGGAGCTGGGCTCCGTTCATTCAGTCATCAGGTCTGCCTCCTCCGGCAGCAGATCAGCGCTGCTCCTGCTCTGCTGCAGCAGGTGGACCGCTCTCCCTCAGCCAAAACAAGACACACATCCTGTCGGGGATTTCAAAATAAGCCTCTTCTCCACCGTGGTTCCTAACCAGAGAAAACCCAGGAGCGCAGCGGGCTGCGCAGTGAATGACGCACATCACTTATCGCCATTGTAGTGCAAGTGCAAGATGCACATGTTGTGCTCTGTGGTGATTTTAAGCATAGTACACACACACAGTACTGTGCAAAACTTGAATGTAGGTGTGGGAAAATGCTGTAAACAAAAAAATGTTTTCAAAATGGAAGTGTTCATCATTTATTTGCATCAATCAACAAAATGCAGTGAAATCACAAAAGAGAAATCTAAATAAAATCAATATTTGGTGTGACCACCCTTTGCCTTCAAAACAGCATCAATTCCATCCAGCTGAAGAGAGAGGTCGGCTGGGGTTAGCTTGTGGGACTCCTGAGGAGTCCGAGTACGTGAGGCCAAGCGTACTGCGGCCTGGAGTGTGGCAGAGACAAAAACTCGGGCCTGGGAGGAGTTCAATGAGGCCATGGAGAAGGACTACCGGTTGGCCTCGAAGCGATTCTGGCAAACCGCCCGGTGCCTCAGGAGAGGGAAGCAGTGCTTCGCCAACACAGTTTACAGTGAGGGTGGGGAGACCCTGACCTCGACTAAGGACATTATCGGGCGTTTGAAAGAGTACTTCGAGGATATCCTCAATCCTGTTGTCACGTCTTCCCTGGTGGAAGCAGAGGCTGGAGACTAGTCACCCAGGCTGAAGTCACCGAGGTAGTCAAAAAGCTCCACAGTGGCTAGGCTTCAGGGGTGAATGAGAACTACCCTGAGTACGTCAAGTCTCTGGATGTTGTGGGGCTGATGTGGCTGATATCCCTCTTCAACATTGCGTGGCGATCGGGGACAGTGCCTCTTAACTGGCATACTAGGGCGGAGGTCCCCATTCGCATGGAGAACCGGAGGGTGTGTTCCAACTACAGGGGGATCACACTCCTCAGCGTCCCATGTAAGGCCTATGCCAGGGTATTTTAGAGGAGAGTCCAGCCGATAGTCAAACCTCGCTTCAGGAGGAGCAGTGTGGTTTTTGGCCTGGCATGGAAAACTGGACCAGCTCTACACCCTCTACAGGGTGGAGCACTTCTCCACTGAGACTTTTTCCTCCCAGAAATGACTTTCACTTTAATTGGAGCAATTAAATCAATGATGTCCGAGGTTTTAGAATGAAAGTTATCTACCAGCTCATCTACAGTGTTACAGGGCAAAGTGGAGGTAGACGAGTAAATCTGGTTAAAGGTTTCAGCAGCAACATCCTTAAAGATGTATTTTCAAAAATTACCGAAAAGTGGTCAGATAGGGCAACATCAGTTACAGACACCTTGGAAATGTTTAGACCCTTAGTGATGATCAAGTCCAAAATATGTCCTTGTTTGTCCATTTGCTGTTTAACATGTTGAGTCAAACCAAAATTTGTAAGAGTGTCACATAGTTCCGTTGCACTTCTGTCTTCAGGATCATCAATATGAATGTTGAAGTCTCCCACAATAATTAAACAATCATAATCAATTAAGCTGGAGCAAAGCAAAGCAGGCCCTGGGAAAAACAAAAAAATGCAAAATAAATCTGTTCTTAATCCTTACCCTCAGGGGTAAAGGGGTAAGTGCTTGAACACTTCTAGCACCCATCCTTTTTGTGTGTATGCTGAAGACCTACATGGCCTTTCCTAGCAGGAGCCGTGTATAAAAAATAGGCTTTAGCAATACAGCCCTGAGCAGAACAGGATATGGGGACAGCTTATAAATAGGTCCATCTCCAACAAATCTCTATAGCACCACTGAAGTTTTTTAGTACCATATGTGCAGAGAAGGAGAAAATATTTGTGTTACTGGCAAGTACAATCTCCTAAATTATAGTATTGCATGTTCCACTAGTTGCTCTCTTGTTGAAGATGTGTGAAAAGCATTAAAATAAATTCATTGTTTATTGCAGAAGCATTTTCTCACACTTTAGCCTGTGGTTCTAATTTATTTAGTTGAAGAAAAAAAATTCTTCCATTAAAGGTCTTAGATCACCGCCACGCACTCTTTTTCAATGATTTGTGTATATTTGGCTGTATAATACAATTTTGCAACTTGTTGAACAGTCAGTGCACTGTTTTAAAAAAAAAAAGAACAAATATTAATCAGATACAGAGCTGAAATTAGTTGAACACCTAAGGTCAAAGAGACAGGACAACTGTCAAAGTCGGGGTTTTAGAGATAGGACCAGAGCGCAGAACATGGCGAGGAGGCCGCATGGTGAGTAGATGAAGTTTAATATGAAAAATGCACAGCAGACGTACAAGCAGGTAATCGAAGGGAACAGGTTCAGGAGGCAAACAGAAAACAAACCACTAGGAAGAGCTCAGGAAGATAACATAGGTAGTTAACGTGAAGTTTACAGGAGGAACCAGCAGGGAACAATGAAAACTAGAGAGCTTATAAACTGAGGGAAGTGGAGTGTGGACCAATGAGAGTGGGGGGCAGGTAATCAGAAGAATAATGAACAGGTGTGGAACAGGCTGCAGGGTGACTGAGGGGAGTGTGTCAAATTAACTAATGAGCAGAGGAAAGGCAGGGACATGAGGAACTGAGCCGTAAAAGAAACTAGACCAAACATAACCTAGGGAAACTCTGACCAAAAAGGAAAATAAACCAACACATGAACACGAGAATCTAGAAAGTAATAAACTAACAAAAAACCCAAAATGACAGATCCTGACAACAACATACTGAAGTGAAGACAGCCCCAAAGGTAAACACAGAAGCATAATCGCTTGATGCCATCAAGATAGCAAAGAGGAGAATCACAACAGTACTTCTTGAAAATACCATGATGATTTCAGAAGTATGTCTCAAACCTTTCCACCCAAGTCTTTAGTTGAGTCGAACTCCTAAACTATTAATTTCGAATCTCAAACAAGTCTATTGACCAAATATTTTAACCCCTTTATTATAATATTTCTGAGATTTTTAAATGATTTCAAAATGTGTTTTTGTGTGCCAAAACAACCATCAAGAAGTATACTTCAAAAAGTTCAATATTAACCAAAACAAACAAAACATCCAGTAAATAAAGAATATAAAAAGCATCTGATCTATACTGTAATAACAAAAAATCACCAGATTCTTTACAAAACAATAGTTATATCCATGTTAACAAAATGCAACAGTACAAACCAGCTTTCATAATATTATACGGGTAACATCGGATCAATAAATTAAACTCTTATTATTTATACAACTGCAAAGAAATTAAATGAGATCAAGTTCATTTTATCAGTCATGTTTTGGTGCTGTTATCTAGCAGCTTGGATGCAATGACTTTGTTTGAGGCTTTGGGGTTTAGTATTTTTATTTCAAGCCACTGAAAACATCTGAATTAAAAGTCCATTGCAAGGTTAGAAGACTGCACTGCTTCCCATATGATTACAAAGCCAAACTTTTTTTGCTTTACACTGGAGTCAGAACCTGACTTTCTATACTCCATGATTAATTTAGCAAGCTCAAAAAACTTGTTAAAAAGTTGTTAAACTAACACAAAGGATGCATTAGTACCTTCATTAGCTTTGATTCATCACTTTGTGTGAGTTTAAATGTGGAGGCAAGTTAGAATTAATTTCGTTTCTACATTAGTATTCAACCCACATGTTTTCTAACTAAATTATTTTTCTTTTGATCACCTTGTCTGTGCGCATTACACCGTAAATTAGTCATCTACACTATGAAAACATCAATCCTATTACTATTCATGTTACAGATAAGTTAACAAGGTGGAAGAAGCTCCCCATATCCTTTCTGGGAAGGACCAACCTTTATTTGTTCATTGACTCCAAAGATTTAGCTGGGATTAATAAAGCTAATTGAAGTTTTACAACTTCCTAAAATTTTAGGTGGATGGGGCCTACCCATGGTTGAGAATTATGTACTGTCTCTACATGCCAGAATTATCTTATTGTGAAAAACATGTTCAGCCATGGCTTGAAATTGAGGAAAGTTTGTAAATCCCATCATCTAATAAATCTGTTAAATAAACGCAACCAATGACCATTTATTGTCAAGGATAATTTTCTGATTACTAATACTATTACGGCATGGAAAATTCTGAGGAAAATGTTTAGGTGGAATAAGAATTTCTCATCTTTGACAACATTGGTAGAAAATCCGGATTTGACAGTAGAGGGCGTTGGTCCTGATCTTAGATCATGGCAAGAAGCTGGCATTAGTAGAACACATGATCTATGGGATAATGGAAAATTCAAGACATTTGAGGATTTAAGAACAGAATATAACATTGTTCCCACAGACTTTTTCAAATACCTTCAGCTAAGGCATATATAAAGGCAAAAATTAACTCACTAGTGTTCTCAGGTGACTGTCTTGATTGTCATAGACGTGGAAGATTTGTGTCAAGATTCTATGCTGAGCTACAAGCCCTAAAGAAAGACAGAATGGAAGACTTAAGATTAACTTGGAACTCAACGCTTAAAAACTACAACTGATTCTGATGAGTGGGAAGACATTTTGATGGTGCATGCTAGAATTTCAGTTTGTAATCGATATAAGGAAATGCAATTCAACCTGGAAAGACTCAAAAAAGGGAGAAACAACGAGATAATGATTAGCAGGTTAATTAATGAAAATTATCTATTTGGCGCTCAGACCCTGGAGGAAGACATGTAGTCTGAGGATGACGTGAGCTAGAAAGCCCATTTTAGGATTAGGATTAGGTACTTTTTCCCCCCCGGGAATCCGATCCTGGTGGTGGAGTGTCCTGAAGAAGTTTGTAAGGAATATGAGAGCCAGATGGTGGAGAAAGGGGAGGAGGAAGGTCGAAGCTGAGCAACGACCAGTGTCTTCCATGATGAAGGTCTTTAAATATAATGTCTTGGGAGATGATTGGACGAGGAGAAGAGCAGACCAGTCTCTGATTGGAGCGCTATGGAGGAATAACCAGGCGGAGCAGAGGCGATGAAGGTGAGTCTTCCATGTTGAATTTTTGTTAAAAACTCAATAATAATATCTTACATAACGTATATATTTCTCCCTATATACACAGTAAATATACACCGGGAAGTTCTTCAAACTGTCCCAAATGAAACTCAGCCAAAGGAACTAGATTTCATTGCTTATGGAGTGTAAAATCATGGGGTCATTCTGGCAGGCAGGGTCTAGAGAAATTAGCTGCGCTATAGAGCAGACACTTCTCCCTAGTCCAGTGCTGTGTGTCCTTGGGCTTTTACCTGGGCTCCCGGATACTCACAAAGAGACTGTACAGTTCCTATTGATGGTGGTTCGAAAATCCGTGATGCTTAAATGGGTTGGTTGCAACGCACCTTTGGTTCAGCTGTGAAAAAATATAATTTCTAAGGTTATTTTATTAGAAAGACTGAGATATTGTCTGAATGGGAAATCCCAAGCTTTTAAAAAATGGCAAAGAGTTCTGGATTGTCTCAAAATTAAAAGATTGTTAATGTGAACCGGGATGATGTACGTCTCTAAGTATATATATATAAACAGGTTACTTTTCTCAAATAATGGCTGTAGTTTATGTACATGCCTCCTCATTTCATACATGCCTCTTCATACAATTTCGTTTGATTTGTCTGTATCTGTGCTGTGTGAGTTCTGTTCTGTTATTGTTTTTTTTCTCCTTTCTCTTTATTAATAATCAGAATTTCTAATAAACACAATAAAAAAACATATATATATATATATATTTGTTGCTTTTTTCCCTTTTCTTTTATTTATTTTTAAGAGAAAACATGTAATTAGTCATTAGTTAATAATCACTGACTTTAGGCAGGTACTGATAACTTTTGAACCTTAATTCAAAAAAATGTAACTGCCCTTTAAGATATGAATTGAACGTGTTTCATCTTGCCAATATGACATTTTCTGAAACAAAGTATAGTTTACTGATGCAGGGTACATTAGAAGCGTCATAAAAAACATTTTTTCTGAGTTTAGTGTACATGAGTTAGTACGAATGCCCCACTTGTAGGACAACAGAATCATGTTTCTAATAATATGTGGGGCAAGCTCCCTCTAAGGGGACTGTGTACAGTGTACAGCCTCAGGAAAGAGCCTGCAATATGCCATTTCCGTTGTGACAGACCACCACTCCACTGGGCCCAGTTTCCCGGCAGCACTGTAAAGGATTTCACTGTAAAAAAAAAAAACTGTAAATTACTGGCAGCAGGGACACCAGTAATTTACAGGTTTTTTTGTACAGTTCATTTAATGTAATTTATTTTAACAGTACATTACTGTAAAATAAATTACAGTAAAGTAACAGTAAAAGGCAACAGCATTTTACTGTTATTTTATGGTTCATGTACTGTAATTTCTTTAAAAGTATGTTACTGCATATCGGATTACAGGAAACGTTTGTTTTTTGTAATTTTACAGAACGTGCATATCTACGGAAGCTCACTGAATTCACCAAAGAAAAAGAAAATACACATATTTTCTCATAATTACGAGATCCTGATCTCGTAATTATGAGACCTTTTCTCGTAATTATGATAAAAGGTAAGGAGCTTCCATAGACTACAGTACAGGAAAAGTGGGCAATGACTGCGCTATCGGATTTGATATGCTTTTATTTCCTCTTAGGTATGAGACACTGGGAAATATTGAATTTACTTAATATGGATGCCATTAATATTAGTATGTCAACATTGTGCAGGCATCGTAAGTTCTTGGGGCTGTTCAGGCTAAAAGCCCACTCTGACCTGTTTGAAGTCGCTCTATTCCTGCAGGAGCAATTAAACCAGTACGGGATGCTTCATGGCTTTAAATTAATTCACCTGAAATGCACCCAGGCTGGCTTGGTGGTGTCCCAAAGAACTATCCGGTACCTGCTCAAAATCTTAGATCCTTTAAGGAGTACAGCTGAGGCTACAGAATCGTCTTAGACAACGTCTATACAGAAACCCAGGTCCCAACTTTATGTGGCATGTCGATTCACATGACAAACTAAAGCAAACAAAATCTGTATTAATGGGGCTGTCGACAGATTTTCATGTGTGGTCATATGGCTACATGCTTACTCCACAAGTAGCAATCCTTCATTCATCAATGAAGTGGAAAACAAGAGGGTTACTCCCACATGTATCAGGTCAGACTTGGGTACAGAGAACTGTTCAGTGCAGCAGATGCAGATATTTTTAAGAGGTAACCATGAAGACGAGTTTACTGAAAGATGATACATTACTGGCTCAAGTAATCATAACCAAAGAATTGAACAATGGTGGGGATTTTTAAGAAAACCCCATGAACAATATAGGATCAATGTCTTTCAAGATTTAAAGGACCAGGACCATTTCTCAGGGTACTTCCTCAATAGAAATCTAATACAGATCACCTGTCTGGAAATATTGAGGTAACCTAAGTCTTTCTGCTTTTGGGTTGAATTAAGATAACACTTTGAATTGGTTGAGTAGATAATAAATTAATTGTTAACATCATGGTTCACTTCAATTAACTAGACAGTCCTCTGCCTTACAGTAAAGCGGTAGTATTGATTGCACACTGCAGTATAGTTATTGGATGCTTTAACAATTAATCCTTTCCATAGCCTAGGCTACTGTTCATATTTCTGACAGAACTCCAATGTGTAGGCTAATAAATACACAATCCATTGTCATTATTTGCAAAAATGGATTCCTGAATTCATCTGAAGCTAAAGTTAAATTTTAGCAGTCAGTGCTATACAGTTGCAGGAGTAGCTGTCTGCTATTTTTACGCTGAATTCAATTGTGTTTTTAAATCCTGTATCAGTGTGTATGTAGGAATAAAAAGGCAGAAAACTTGAGCTTGCGCTCTGCTCGACTCAATGATTTATTCTGCATCGCCACCTGGTGGCTTGTTTAAGTGTCGCCCCGCCACAGTAACAATTTAAGGCACATCACAAAAAACCTATTTTTGAAAACATCTTGTTTTTATTTTAGTAATAAAAGGTACCATAGTTGGCAGTGCTATTTCAATGACTTTTTAACCTCTCTTTATGTCATTTTTTAATTAACTGTATTCGCATTTTTCATCCTTTAAAAGAAAATTAAGAAACATTGTAGCAAAAATACTGTAAGTTTTAAAGACACCAGCTTTCTCATTTTAAACCTTATATATGGTTCAGCTGAGCTTTAGAACACATTTTGCACTGTGTTTTCCACTATAAAGTTTATTAGCGTCTCTTCGCAGCCTCTATGGAGAGAAATGATGATATAAAGGTATACATATGAACATAATACATACAATTAACCCTGTTAATGGTAAATTAACATTTTTTCCAGAGGAAGCTGCAGCAAGTTGCTCTGTGGAACTGCCACAGAATTGGCCCCAGCAGGAATGCTGTTTCCCCAAGTGGACGACCATTGATATTGTACAGCTTTCCTCTTTGGCACTACCAACTACCCCAGGACAGTATTCCATCAACAAATACAAGCTTGTAGAGAGGAATGCCTGCCGAGAGGCCCACATCCATGTGACGAGGCAATGTCAGAAAACCATCTACGCCCACCTAGTACTGCAGAAGAAGAAATTGAGCTTTACCTGTTTTTACAAGCCTACATCCATACTCAGCTCTAATAGTCAGTAGGCTACTGCAAGATAACTTTGGTGAAGAGTAGCCTGATCTGGAAACATATAAGGCTAGTGGCATTGTTTTATATTGTAAGGCACAAGGTTGCTTATTTCACTTGTCTGTTTTGACATGTTTGTATTTCTTAACATTCCTTAGTGCACAGTTAGAAGAATTTCAGTAGGCTACATGTCTCGCCAAGCAGACATGAATAAGGCTAATAACTTACACATTTTTGCACATGCACTTCACAAAGTAAATGTTTTCTGTTGAAATAATTATATTCTGATATGCCTTAAATATGATAAATGATTCATATGGTTTCTTGAATTAATGGTTCTGCAATCAACATGTGTTCATCTGGTGAATGACAAACCTACTTGTATTACATCTGTTCTATATTTAGTTATTTGTAATGAAAGTTATGGTAAAGGTGCTCTTAGCCTTGATTAGTTAAGGAATGTGTTATGTTTTCATGTGTTATGTTGCTTTTCATAGAACATTTCAACAATATTTGTTAACACCTTTAACTGATTTATTAAAGTACCAACTGGTTGAAACAGTGACTAGAGCTTTTCAAACACTCTAATGTGGAATTCATCTTCATGATTACATGTCACATAAAATATGTTTAGCAATTGCACTAAACTGCAAATGATGAATGAAATCATCACTAAACACTGTTTTAGCAAAAATAAAAACTCTTTTAAAGTTTGTTTGTCATTAATTGAATCTATGTTGAATACAAATACTGGCACCTAAACCTAAAGTGAATTCACACGCAAGCAGCCAACATAAAAGTATAAAAAGCCAGAGCATTACATTTGATTTAACCTTGTAATAACCGCTAACAGGGTTCAAATTTACTATGAATACTGAATGTATTATTTCAAAAATTGAATGCATTAAATGTGTGAGATATTTGCACAGCCAAAAAACGTTTTGATTGGACAGGCCAGCGAAACAGTATTGGTTCCATCTGCAAGAGCATTTTAAAACATAAAACAACTCATAAACTGGAATAAAACTGGAGGTAAATGAGGTCACTGTGATTCGGAGACATTTTTTGAACAATCATTCTGAGTTAAAGGTTAACCAAAGAATCCAATGCTGTTACATAGTCAGCTCTCAAGTGATGAGATGTGAGGGGCTAGCCTCATACCTTTGAAACCACCACCACAACAAAAAATACAAGGGAAAAAAACTTTAACACATTAGTGTTTCCGAGGCTGTGGTAGGTCAAACACACAAGTACACAGTTATGAATTAACATGACAGACATTATACACAATGCTCTGTTCTGATGGAAAGAACAAACAACCTGGGCAATCACAATTCTTTACAGCACAGCTTGTCCTTTTCAGTCATACTGAATGAAATTCACACCCATTACTGACAGAAACCATCTGTGTTTGATAAAACATTACAAGTTGGCAAACTTAGCAACCGCTGAGCATTGCAGTCTGTTATGTTGCTCCGATATTAGCTTGATGAAATGTAAAAACCACAAGGCTTTTATGGCAGTTATTTTAATGTTAGGCACAATATTTACTGCAATAGTTTCACATAAAAAAGTGTTAACAATTTGAACAAGAAGTACTGCATGGAAGACTGCAGAACAATATATTTTCTGGCGGTTGGTGCATGGCTTGTTACACTGTAAAATGGCTATCAAATCTAGAACTTCCAGATGTTACTGGTATAAAGAAACCAGGGCAAGTTCAACTCTGCATATTGATTGTTAATTTCTGACACAGAACATTTCCATTATCAATGGCAACATGGTCCCTGCCTGGTGTGTACCATATTATCTTACTACCCAATATCCATAGTGTAGTAGTTACTTGTCAGTAAATTCTCCAGCTCCACCCTTAGCTCTGGGTAGGAGTTGTATGTACTGGGTAACTCCAAAACTGATCCACAGGTGTGTGCAATTGGCCGACGTGCCAGTCCTAAAGCTGTAAATATCACTTCCACTTTTTTGACACAGATGACATCTGAGCGTGTCCCAAATCTCAGCAACCTTCTGAGATCCACTTCATCTAATCCTCGTATGTACTGCTGTTTTTTTGTCTTCATACATGACCTGTGTTTTTGCTGTTGTGGTCATAGCGGTCCTCAGGGGGTTGTCCGGAAACTGCTGACATGTTGTCAAGAGCATATTTAGGTTTTTGAATTATTTGTTTGTGTGCTACTTGAAGGAGGACCGCTTTAAGGTTCTCTCATGATGAAACCATTTTCACTCCCATTCGATCCAGTAGATCTAATAACTCATCCTGGCTATCACTGTCAATGTCTTCCTATAAAGCAGTCGAGTGGATGTGGAGGGGGCAATGCTGAGCTTCCTCTGCTAGAGGGAAAACTGGAACAGTGTCATTCAGCTGGATCTCTGAGAGTGGGCCATAGTGTACATAATCACTTGAAATGACAATGTGATCAACACAATCTCCTAAAACAGGAGTGGATGTGGAAACGGCAACATTGATGACGCCCTCTGTGGAAAGGAAAACTGGAAAGGTGTCATCCAGCTGGCTAACAGACGATCCAGCTGCCACGCCACCTGTGAACACTTCTGAATCATAAGACTGGGAGGTGAGATCAAATATGTCAACAACAGCTGAATGGGCACTGGAGCTCCCATGATTGGATTCAGCTGTTGTAGATGGTTCTGCTTGTGCTTCATTCACACTAACTGGCTTTTCCTGGTGCTGATCACAATAATCTGTCTGGTTTTGCTTTTCTCCTATAGTGGCACCATGTCTGTCCATGTCACTGTCCACTTCTGTGTCAGTCAAGTCTACATGACTTGTGTTTAGCTAAAACCGTAACATCCCATACTTCGACAGTGTGTACTGTCTGATTCCTTAAAGTCATTAACATTGTGAATAAAGTCCTTCCATTTTCCTTTTGTTGACATGAAGTCTTTTTTGGTGGATGACTCGGATATATTAAGTACCCTGGTGCCCCACCAGAACGCTTACTGACTTGTTTTCCCTCATGTATCCACCCCAACTAAATTTTTTTTTCAGCCTTTAAAGCGTTTTTAGATGGATGAAACTTTGCTTTTCCTGCAGGCCAGGGTTCCTTTTTGAATTCCTCACCATGGCTTGCTGTTGCTGTTCTCATTTTCTTTTGAAGTTTTTTAAAGAAGGGACATCCTTGAGCGTTTGTCTTCTTGTCGTTTTTGCTTGTCCAGACAGTATTGTCTCGTGGCAATCCTGTCCCTGCACACTGGTATATAGCGTGCAAGGTAGAGATCCTCTATTTCTCCAATAACTGATGTGTCGATCTAAGAAGAACCATAAAAAATTTGCAGAGCTACCTTTAATTGTCCTGCCAAACAGTTTGACCACAGAATATATAGTTATATGCCATTTTGTAAGCAACCCTTTTCTAGAATTTTTCTTTGCAAACCAATAAATGAACACGAATGAATATTTTATTTTATGTTCATGTAATGCCGCTTTGTGGCCTAACCCACAAGAAATATTTAGCCAAGATAAGATGTGAGGATGCATTACACAGTAACTTAATTTACATGTACATTTGATATTTCCTATATTATCTGGAAAAAAGATAAACAGAAGGCAAATAATTTGCAAAACAAGTCCTGGTGTAATTGTCAGAAGTTGCAGAGCCTAAACATCTTTTAAAAAATGTCATATGTTTAGTAAAGCCCTTTTTGTTACATCTCCATATCTTCTTTTTCCATTCACAAGCTTTCATTTGTCTTGAAGACAAATCATCATCTGACAAGTCATTGGCATACTACTAAAGATGATTACTTCATCCTCAGCAAGTGAAACAACATTGGAAGCAACTGTAGAACCTGATTTGTGTTTGGACTGCTTTGATCCTGTGGACCTTCCTGAGTTATCAGAAATATTAGCTTCATCTAAACCTTCAACTTGTATGTTAAACCCAATCCCGACCAAATTATTTAAGGAAGTGTGATTACCAGCCCCATTTTAGGTATGATTAATTTATCTTTAGTAAATGGATATGTACCACAAGCTTTTAAGGTAGCTGTAATTAAACCTTTGCTTAAGAAACCCTCGCTTGATCGAGATGACTTAATAAATTACAGACCTATATCCAATCTTCCATTCTTATCTAAAAATCTTGAGAAAATAGTTGCTAATCAAATGTGTGAGCATTTACACAGCAATGAGCTGTTTGAAGAGTTTCAGTCAGGCTTCAGAGCTCATCATAGCACTGAAACACCTCTGCTGAAAGTCACTAATGATATTCTTATTGCCTCAGATAATGGACTTGTGTCTGTACTGGTTCTGTTAGATCTCAGTGCTGTATTTGATACAGTCGACCATAACATTCTCTTAGAAAGGCTGGAATATGCTGTAGGGATCAGGGGAACAGCGCTAGGCTGTTTTAAATCTTATTTGTCTGACAGATTCCAGTTTGTTCCTGTAAATGATAAATTATCTTTAAACTCCAGCGTTAATTGTGGAGTACCACAGGGATCAGTACTTGGGCCAATTCTCTTTACTATATATATGCTTCCAATAGGCAAAATTACCAGGCAGCATGGGATACATTTTCACTATTATGCTGATGATACTCAGCTTTACTTATGCATAAATCATGACTGCAGGTTTACTGGTGGTTCCTAGAGTCTCAAGAAGAAGAATGGGAGGCGGATCCTTTAGTTATCAGGCTCCTCTCCTGTGGAACCAGCTCCCAGTTTTAGTCCGTGAGGCAGACACCCTGTCTAGTTTTAAGGCTAGGCTTAAAACTTTCCTTTTTGATAAAGCTTATAGAGTGGCTTAGGTTATCCTGAGGTATCTCTGTAGTTATGCTGCTATAGGCTTAGACTGCTGGAGGACATAATGACCACTTCCACTCTCTCTGCTACATTCTCATACTACTTGTCAGGATCTCTGTATTGTTCCTTGTTGTTGCTGCACTGTGCTTGGCCTCTAGGTGGCTCTGGGTTCGTGAGGAGTGGTGGCAGGTGTTCCAGATTCCTCATCAGCCCTGGAGGGTATTTAAGATGGAGGGGGCCAGCAGTTCAGTGCCAGAGTGTTGCCCTCAGTGGTATAGACTCAAGCCACAGCTTTGCCTAAGATCTGTCTTTGTTCTTCCAGTAACTTTGTGTTTACTCCTTGCAGACTGGATACTAAAGCCTGACTTGTCTTTGAGAAGATCCATGCCAACGTGGATGTTGTCGCTGAAAATAGGATCTCCTAATCGGGTGGATTATATCTGGTTGGTCAACACTTGCTTACTAACTAACTGTCTGGCGGCCTTCCCGACGGAGCCTTCCCTGGATTTACTACGAACCTCCACAAGCGAACCCTGTCCACCCTACCTCGCAATAACCTCATCAGTCAAACCACAGAGTTACCTCAGAGTGAGTTCAAGCACCTACCAGCTCGTTCATCTCAGTGTGCATTTTCCTCTATTGTCTCTCTCCCCTCCTGGCCGATCAAGCTCCACTTTCTAGTAAAACAGAATTATTATTTTGTAACATTCTCCATCCTGGACTTAACTCATTCTTACCGTGTCTACTTACCTTTCAGTGGGTCTCCGGTTCCAGCTCCGCTTCCTTTTCCCCAGCGTTCTGTAAAATAAAAACTTTTGTCAAACTACATCAGTCTCCTGATTGCTTACTGCATGTGGGTCAAAACAATTCGCAAAATAATGACACTACTCTCCAATGTTGCATCATTTGCTGTTATTTCAGCTTTTAACTTTGTTCTCTGTCTTTTCTCTTCCTAGAAGTTACACCTGGCCTGACTCTGTGTCTACCTGTGACACCTTTCTGGAGGGGGTCATCGTCTAAGCTTCTGCTGTCAATAACTTAGTGCTCACCTTCTACCGATGATACACTTGGTCCTGTTTTTCAGTGTTTAACCCTATTTTTCTAGACATAGCTACTGACTGAGCTTCTGCTGTGGCTAACTGTATGTCTCTCTCATACTCTAAACTTGAAAACTGGCTCAGAGTTTATGTTTTTAACTTCCTAGATGAAGCTAGTAAAGGAGCTACATCCAATAACATTTAACTTTTCCCTCCCATAGAAAGTACTCCTGGATCATTGCTTCTGTCTTCTTTTTGTGTCTCTGCTAGGTTTTCTTAGATAGAAAAAAATTTAACCCATTTGAATAAATAACTGAATCTGACTGTACAGTTGGATAGTTAGGATTAATTGGAATGTATGTACCTAACTTGAAATCTGTGAGATTCGCCTGAATTGACTTTGTAAGTGCCTTGAGATGACATGTGTTGTGAAATGGCGCTATGTAAATAAAACTGAATTGAATTGAAGACTGCAAAGGCTAATAGACCTTACACAACCTCAGACCTTTAGTCCAGATTAAATATTGCAAGATTTCCGAAATGCAACACAAACTGAGCCATATAGCCCAACTTTATAACTTATTAGATCAATTTGTTCTTAAGACTTCTAATAACTAATACCTTAGTTAGCCTACATAGTCATTCTTAAGGAAATAGTATCTGCATTTCTGCCATCAAAGTGGAATTGTCCCTTGTCTTCTTGCATTTGGGAGATTTTCTCCTCAGCAACACCTCACCTTCTGAGAAACAACCACAGATCATAAGATTTCTCTGCCATTTCCTTGCTGCAGTGACCAAACAGTTGAAAAAGACATAATATATAAAGGTTTGAATGATCATTAGATAAAATTAAGTTCCCATCAAGTGTAAAACAGAGTGCTTTATGCTGTAACATTGTGTTTCTTGTAAAAACAAAATGCTACAGAGGGACTTGTCTCAAATATTGATTGGCATTTAAGGTACAGTAGCAGTAACTGAATGATGTACAGCTGTGGGGTGCCATTTGTAAAGTTACAGAGTAAAAAATTGACAACTATATTTTCAGTTATTTAGCCTAATAATTTTTCAAAGTCATATTTTCACCATGTTATTCATACATTTATAAATGTCACAGTTCCAAACTTAATATTTAATTTGCAACCTAAATATTTAGCTCAGTTGGAGGTAGGTTGGAGCTAAATATTTAATTTGCAAGCTAAATATTTAGCTCCAAACCAAATATTTAGTTAGCAAGCTAAATATTTAGTTTGTAAACTAAATATCTAATGTGCTAATTAAATATTTAGTTTGGAACTGTGACATTTATCATTTATACATGTATAAATAACATACTGAAAATATGACTTTGAAAAATGAACCCTCCTTTTTTTCTCTTACGTCAGGCTGAATAACTGTAAATTTTTGACTGTGTAACTTTACAAACGGCACCTGATATCCACCCCAACCTGTTTTGCAGACTCTGTACAGACTAGACCCAGCGCCCAGCGTTGTTGAGTTTGATGACAGAGAATACAGTACAGAAGTGTTTTTCTTAGGCTAAGTCAACTAGCTAGCTGGAGGCTAACTGAGCAAACTAACTGACCCTGACATTACAGATGCAGACAGATAAGTTACGCATACAAAAGGTAACAGTTAGCTAACAGTAAAGCTACAGGGGCTGGACAATGGAACTGAAACACCTGTCATTTTAGTGTGGGAGGTTTCATGGCTAAATTGGACCAGCCTGGTAGCCAGTCTTCATTGATTGCACATTGCACCAGATAGAGCAGAGTGTGAAGGTTCAATTAGCAGGGTAAGAGCACAGTTTTGCTCAAAATATTGAAATGCACACAACATTATGGGTGACATACCAGAGTTCAAAAGAGGACAAATTGTTGGTGCACTTTGTGATGTATCAAGGGCCATGGTATCCAGGGTAATGTCAGCATACCACCAAGAAGGACGAACCACATCCAACAGCATTAAATGTGGACGCAAGAGGAAGCTGTCTGAAAGGGATGTTCGGGTGCTAACCCGGATTGTATCCAAAAAACATAAAACCACGGCTGCCCAAATCATGGCAGAATTAAATGTGCACCTCAACTCTCCTGTTTCCACCAGAACTGTCCGTCGGGAGCTCCACAGGGTCAATATACACGGGCGGGCTGCTATAGCCAAACCTTTGGTCACTCATGCCAATGCCAAACGTCGGTTTCAATGGTGCAAGGAGCGCAAATCTTGGGCTGTGGACAATGTGAAACATGTATTGTTCTCTGATGAGTCCACCTTTATTGTTTTCCCCACATCCGGGAGAGTTACAGTGTGGAGAAGCCCCAAAGAAGTGTACCACCCAGACTGTTGCATTCCCAGAGTGAAGCATGGGGGTGGATCATTGATGGTTTGGGCTGCCATATCATGGCATTCCCTTGGCCCAATACTTGTGCTAGATGGGCGCGTCACTGCAAAGGACTACTGAACCATTCTTGAGGACCATGTGCATCCAATGGTTCAAACAATGTATCCTGAAGGCGGTGCCGTGTATCAGGATGACAATGCACCAATACACACAGCAAAACTGGTGAAAGATTGGTTTGATGAACATGAAAGTGAAGTTGAACATCTCCCATGGCCTGCACAGTCACCAGATCTAAATATTATTGAGCCACTTTGGGGTGTTTTGGAGGAGCGAGTCAGGAAACGTTTTCCTCCACCAGTATCACGTAGTGACCTGGCCACTATCCTGCAAGAAGAATGGCTTAAAATCCCTCTGACCACTGTGCAGGACTTGTATATGTCATTCCCAAGACGAATTGACGCTGTATTGGCCGCAAAAGGAGGCCCTACACCATACTAATACATTATTGTGGTCTAAAAGCAGATGTAAGCAGATGTTTCAGTTTCATTGTCCAACCCCTGTATTTGTCTAAAAGAAATTCTGTAAATGACCTCAGTACTGGATACTGTATTCCTCATTGGTCATTGAGCCTGTGTTCGGTCCTGTTTAGGCTAGTGAGTGCGGTTTGTTGCCGCTCGACGCCTGCTCAGGTTCTTGCGCCACCAACGTTAACGCTAACGTTCCTTTAGAGGTGTGACGTTAAACGTGACTTGAATAATAACATTCTCGAGATGCTCAGAGCTCCTAGTCCGGTTTTGTCAGACAGGGTGCAATATAAAATATCAGTAAATGCGACCTATATCCCTGCCCATAGAGGCAACTACGGAAGCTCATTCCATAGCATTAGAAGTATCAAACTTACCGTCCTGCTGCAGTGCAGTGATTCTTAGGCAGTTGCCAGTAAATGGCACCTTTCCAGTTCCGGATCTCGTAATTATGACGTCGTATCTCATAATTATGGCTTCCTGATCTCGTAATAACGAAATAAGATCTCGTTATTATGAGATCAGGATCTCATAATTATGACATCTTATCTCGTAATTATCAGTGTGCACAGACATTTTGGGCGGCAGGTGCTCAAGTGGAAAAACGGCACCTTGTGCGGCACATGGAGCTGTCGGCTGCCCTTGTAGTATGAGATTTATTACAGGTACAGCATGAACATAATTTATATGTATTACTAAGCACCCACAAAACAAGCTGTCCTGTGGGATCTAGGGAAAAGACCACCCAGGAAAAAGAAACTCAAATTATGAATGCACTTTACAAAATTCTTAAGATTAATAAGGAAACAAAATTATCATAGATTGATTAAAAGTTAGATTACTAACTCACAACCAGCTTTTTAATCTGAACTTCCTGAGTCAAATTTGAAACTTACATTATCCTTCTTTTTTTTTTTCTTTTTGCACACTGAGCACAACGTGTTTGTCTTGACTATATCATTCTGAACTTTTATCACAAAATATCTTCTGCACCAAATAACCGTATGTTGTAGCAAAGCAGGTAACATTGCCAAATTTACCAGGTAGGTCACACTAAATGAGTTATCTTCAGAAATGTGAGTAACCAGTGACCATTCTACAGTGTGAATCAACTATACCCAGAAAATAAGTTATAAAATCTTTATAGTCAAAATGAAACCAACAGCAGAAAATATGATCATAAGAAGAATCATCTATACTTCTGCATGTAGCCAGTTTAATATATGACAAAAATTATTCTTAGAGAATTCAAATTAATGAGATTACAAGTCAAGAGAATTGATGTCTGCTATTTAGAAATTAAATACTCTGATCACATAATTTTTACACACACAGAAGTAGAAAATACAACGTAGCCTACATGCCCCACATTTACTGAACTGAAAAGGTATTTTTAGTAGTTTATGAATTGTAATGTTAACCAGCTCATTTGGCTGTATTTGCAATTAAAAAAACATGAGTCAAACAGAAGTAATCAGGGACCATTTTAGCAAATATAATACATACACCAATGAGATAGATTTGAATTTATTTATTTCTTCTAATTGAATCTAAGAGTTAAATCGTAAACATTCTCCTGGCGCCTGGTTGCGGCCATAGAAGACATAGCGGGTAAAGCTATGCCATTCATTGGCCTGTTCAGTTTAGATAAAATGGAGGCAAGTGAAGTTTTAACTTTTTCAACAGAAGTTTAGGAAGCAAATACATTCGTTTTGTTTGTTACCTGGATGATTACCCGCCCAGTCGGCAGAGCAGGGCTCTATTTCCATTGAGAAGAGGTAAGCTCCACCAGTGCGTGTCCACCTGTCCGCTCTGCACGCAGCCCGTCCCCGTTGAGAGACACACGAGGCAGGGGCACGTATGAGTGTGAGTGAGGAGGATGGTTGTTGTCGCTCAAAATTTCAAAAACGTTGGGCACTGGTATTATAGGCATTTAAATTCAGAAAATTTACCTTGGGCCCCACACTATACACTGTAGAAGTGCTGAAGAAATCAGCTACGTGCTGTTAATAAAATACCTTCCTCGAGCATAAGCAAAAAGTTTGGTTATTAAAGAACCCACCATACATTGGAACACAACATGGTGTCAGAAGATGGACTTGAGGACGGGTTACTGAAAGGTGAGCCACATTTTGTAGGGAGCTCACTGAACTAGGCACCTAGCAGGCTAATGCAGCAACAAGCTAGCAGAGGAGACAAACAGAAGAGCTCCCTGAGAGAAATAGAGGAAGAAACGAGCCGAAAATGGAAGGACTACATCTACCACCAAGTCTGCAGTCGACAGGTAGACAACTGGAGAAGATTCAGACAACGTTTTTAACTTTATTTAACTGCTATAGGTGCCGAAGAGAAAAATGAAAAAACAAAGGTGTCTGTATTTCTGCATGTTGTTGGTGAAGATGCGTTGGAGGTTTACAACAACTTCACATTTAATGTTGAAGCAGACAAGCTGAAGCTGAATAAAATAATTGGAATAAATTTGATGACTACTGTATTCCCAAAAGAATGTGACCTATGAGAGGCACAGATTCTTCACATGTGTGCAAAAACCAGGTGAAACAGTGGATTAGTATATGAGTGTGTTAAGGAACAGGAGCAAAACCTATGAGTTTGGAGGATTAACAGAATCTTTAGTAAAAGATAGACTTGTGTGTGGTATCCCTGATAATGGAATGAGAGAGATTTTTAAGAGAACAGGATGTCAACCTAGAAAAGGCGATAGCTCTGTGTAGGGCAGCAGAGACAGTGAAAACACAAGCAAAATAACTGTTTAGTGAAAGCAGTAGTATGAATGCTGTACAACGAGACAAGCAGAGCAATGAAGAAAGTGATGAAGAAAAGAACATCCACTGAGGAGAAAAGGGGATCTAAACAAATTAACAGAAATGTAAAAGGAAAGACATGTGGTCGATGTGACACACAACATCCTCCCAAAAGATGACCTGCATTTGGAAAAAACATGTAATGTCTGCAACAAAAAGAATCACTATGCTCGATGCTGCAAAAGCCAAGCTAAGCAAAGCAAGGTGCATGCATTGGATGAGAGTGATAATGAATTCTATGTTGATGTAGTGACAAACAACAACAACACGGAAGAAGAAGAAGACTGGATAATGACATTAAAGGTGAATGACACTTATGTTACTATGAAGTTAGACACCGGAGCGCAAGCCAATGTCATATCAGAGACGGAGTTGAAAAAAATCAGACCCAGACCTAAACTACATGCAACAAATACAAAAGTAAGAGGGTACTCTGGAGCAGCAATACCAGTGAAAGGTAAATGCATTGTGAAGGTGACCTACAAAAACAAAGTGTATCCACTGACATTTGTGGTAGTGACACAAGATGTACAAACTATACTTGGACTGTCTGCTTGCACCAGATTAAATTTAGTCAAAAGAGTGCTTGTTGTTGCCAGCAGAACTCAAACATACTATGATTAACTAATGAACGAATACGAAGATTTATTCCAGGGCTTAGGATGCTTACCAGGAGAACACCACATCAGAGTGGATAAAAGTGTCCTACCACTCATCCATCCATGCCGAAAAGTGCCTTTTGCTCTTCAAAAGCCACTGAAAGAGGAATTGGACAGAATGGAAAAACTACATGTTGTCAAAAAGACTGGGTGAGTTCCCTTGTTATTGTTGACAAAAAGAATGGAAAACACAGAATTTGCATGGAACCAAGAGATCTAAACAGAGCAATAAAGAGGGAACATTTAAAACTGCCTACTAGAGAAGTTAGACACCGGGGTAAACCCCAACACGAGACGGCTGAGCTGGGGGCAACAAGCAAACCCACCCCAGCCCGCCGCCTCTTCCCGTGGGCCACTCCAGAGTAGAAGAGAGTCCAGCCCCTCTCAAGGAGATGGGTTCCAGAGCCCACGCTGTTGCCCCCCAGCTCAGCCGTCTTGTGTTGGGGTTTACCCCGGTGGATGAGAGGGTCGCATCCCTGCGCCTTTGGGTTGGGGATAGGTCTCTGATTGTCGTTTCGGCCTACGGGCCGAGCAGTAGTGCGGAGTACCCGGCCATCTTGGTGTCCCTGTCGGGGGTGCTGGATAGTGCCCCTCCCGGGGACTCCATTATTCTGCTGGGGGACTTCAACGCCCACGTGGGAAACGACAGTGACACCTGGAGAGGCGTGATCGGGAGGAATGGCCTCCCCGATCTGAATCCGAGTGGTGTTTTGTTATTGGACTTCTGTGCTAGTCATGGATTGTCCATAATGAACACCATGTTCAAGCATAAGGGTGTCCATCAGTGCACTTGGCACCAGGACACCCTAGGCAGGAGGTCAATGATCGACTTTGTTGTTGTATCATCAGACCTTCGGCCGCATGTTTTGGACACTCGGGTGAAGAGAGGGGCTGAGCTGTTCACTGATCACCACCTGGTGGTGAGTTGGATCCGCTGGAGGAGGAGAAAGCCGGACAGACTTGGCAGGCCCAAGCGCATAGTGAGGGTCGGCTGGGAACGCCTGGCGGAGCCCTCGGCCAGGGATGTATTCAACTCCCACCTCCGGGAGAGCTTTGACCAGATTCCGGGGGATGTTGGAGACATAGAGTCCGAGTGGACCATGTTCTCCGCATCTATTGTCGATGCTGCTGCCCGTAGCAGCGTCTGCGGTGCCTGTCGCGGCGGCAATCCCAGAACCCGGTGGTGGACACCACCGGCTGTGGTTGGCTTGTGGGACTCCTGAGGCGGCTGACGGGTACCGTAAGGCCAAGCGTGCTGCGGCCCGGGCTGTGGCAGAGGCAAAAACCCGGGCCTGGGAGGAGTTCGGTGAGGCCATGGAGAAGGACTACTGGTCGGCCTCGAAGCGATTCTGGAAAACCGTCCGGCGCCTCAGGAGGGGGAAACAGTGCTTCGCCAACACTGTTTATAGTGGGGGTGGGAGGCTGCTGACCTCGACTGGGGACATTATTGGGCGGTGGAAGGAGTACTTCGAGGATGTCCTCAATCCTGCCATCACGCATTCCCTGGTGGAAACAGAGGCTGGGGACTCGGGGTTGGATTCTTTCATCACCCAGGCTGAAGTCACCGAGGTGGTTAAAAAGCTCCGTGGTGGCAAGGCTTCGGGGGTGGATGAGATCCACCCTGAGTACCTCAAATCTCTGGATGTTTTGGGGCTGTCATGGTTGACATGCCTCTTCAACATTGCATGGCGGTCAGGGACAGTGCCTCTGGACTGGCAGACCGGGGTGGTGGTCCCCCTTCATAAGAAGGGGGACCGGAGGGTGTGTTCCAACTACAGGGGGATCACACTCCTCAGCCTCCCTGGTAAGGCCTACGCCAGGGTATTGGAGAGGAGAGTCTGGCCGATAGTTGAACCTCGGCTTCAGGAGGAGCAGTGTGGTTTTCGTCCCGGCCGTGGAACACTGGACCAGCTCTATACCCTCTACAGGGTACTCGAGAGCTCATGGGAGTTTGTCCAACCGGTTCACATGTGTTTTGTGGACCTGGAGAAGGCATTCGACTGTGTCCCTCGTGATGCCTTGTGGGGGGTGCTCCAGGAGTATGGAATCGGGGGCCCTTTATTAGGGGCCATCCGGTCCCTGTACGAGCGGAGGAGGAGTTTGGTCCGCATTGCCGGCACTAAGTCGGACCTGTACCCGGTGCATGTTGGACTCCGGCAGGGCTGTCCTTTGTCACCGCTCCTGTTCATAACTTTTATGGACAGGATTTCTAGACGCAGCCAAGGGCCGGAGGGGGTCTGGTTTGGGGACCAGTGGATTTCTACTCTTCTTTTTGCAGAAGACGTGTCCTGCTGGCCCCCTCTAGCCAAGACCTACAGCATGCGCTGGGGCGGTTTGCAGCCGAGTGTGAAGCGGCTGGGATGAAGATCAGCTCCTCCAAGTCAGAGGCCATGGTACTCAACCGGACAAGGCTTGCTTGTCCTCTTCAGGTTGGAGGGGAGTTCCTGCCTCAAGTGGAGGAGTTCAAGTATCTCGGGGTCTTGTTCACGAGTGAGGGAAGAATGGAGCGGGAGATCGACAGACGGATCGGTGCGGCTGTCGCAGTTATGGGGGCGCTGTGCCGGTCCGTTGTGGTGAAGAGAGAGCTGAGCCGAAAAGCGAAGCTCTCAATTTACCGGTCGCTCTACGTTCCTATCCTCACCTATGGCCATGAACTTTGGGTCATGACCGAAAGAACGAGATCCCGGATACAAGCGGCTGAAATGAGCTTCCTCCGTAGGGTGGCCGGGCACTCCCTTAGAGATAGGCTGAGGAGCTCGGCCATTCGGGAGGGGCTCGGAGTAGAGCCGCTGCTCCTCCACATGGAGAGGAGCCAGTTGAGGTGGCTCGGGCATCTATATCGGATGCCTCCTGGATGCCTTCCTTGGGAGGTGTTCCAGGCACGTCCCACCGGGAGGAGGCCCAGGGGACGGCCCAGGACACGCTGGAGGGACTATGTCTCTCGGCTGGCCTGGGAACGCCTTGGGCTCCCCCCGGAGGAGCTGGAGGAGGTGTCTGGGGAGAGGGACGTCTGGGTGTCTCTGCTGAGTCTGCTGCCCCCGCGACCGGATAAGCGGAAGACGACGAGTACGAGTACGAGTACTAGAGAAGAGATAATGTCACAGTTTGCTGATGCTAAATATTTCAGCAGGCTAAGCTCAAGTTAGATGATTTAAGCTCAAGATTGTGCACATTTAACAGTCCATTTGGAAAATCCATTCCTTCGTTTACCATTTGGCATTGCATCAGCACCTGAAGTGTATCACGAAACGGTTCACATGATATATGAACATTTAGAAGGAGTTGACACTTCAATGGATGACATCATTGTATGGGGAAGCACAAAAGAAGAGCATGATCAAAGACTGAAAAATGTCCTGGAAGCAGCAAGAAAAGCTAACTTGAAGCTGAATTAAGACAAGTGTCAGCTAGGAGTGAAGGAACTTATAGTCATTGGAGACATTCTGAGTAGTGAGGGTGTGAGTCGAGACCCCAGTAAAGTGCCTGCGATCAAAAACATGCCAAAGCCACAGTGCAAAAAAGACGTTTAGAGATTTTTTATGATGATAAACTACATGGGAAAATTCATCCCTAACTTATATGAAAAAATGGCATCTCTGAGACACCTTACCGAAAAGAAAGTTGAATGGGAGTGGAATCATGAGCATGAAAAGTCTTGGAACGAACTATAAAACCTGCTAACTAAAGAACCCGTTCTGAGGTTTTATGATCCAGCAAGACTCATCAAGATTTATTCAGACGCATCTCAGAATGGACTTGGAGCAGTTCTGCTACAAAAATATGAGGACTGGCAACCTATCGCATCCGCATCGCGCTCAATGACTGATGCAGAGACAGGTATGCACAAATTGAAAAAGAGATTTCACCAGTTCATTGCCGGACAAGCAATTATTGTTGAAACCGATCACCAACCTCTGATCACATTGTTGAAAATGCCACTTAATGACTGTTCTCTGAGAGTCCAAAGAATGATGATCCAACTGCAGCGCTACACACCTAACGTAATGTACACTCCAGGCAAGCTGATGTACACAGCCGGCACTTTGTCCAGGGCAGTGAATGCCAAAGAACAAACAAACATTAAGATATGTAGGTATGTGGATGCTTACATCAACTTAGTTATCCCAAGATATCCCAGATAGTTATCCCAAAGCTGCCGGGATGCCACAGTGCCGGGATGAGAATCACCGCCTCCAAGTCCGAGGCCATGGTCTTGAGCCGGAAAAGGGTAGAGTGCCTTCTCCGGGTCAGGGGGGAGGTCCTGC
Source organism: Crenichthys baileyi (assembly GCA_036173005.1). Lineage (NCBI taxonomy): Eukaryota > Metazoa > Chordata > Actinopteri > Cyprinodontiformes > Goodeidae > Crenichthys > Crenichthys baileyi. The sequence continues at coordinate 8,500 of JAHHUM010001780.1, read as the reverse complement.
CACAAGTGGAGGAATTCAAGTATCTTGGGGTCTTGTTCACAAATGAGGGAAAAATGGAGGAGGAGATCGATAGACGTATTGGTGCTGCGTCAGTAGTGATGCGGGTGCTGCACCGGTCTGTCGTGGTGAAGAGAGAGCTGAGTCAAAAAGCGAAGCTCTCAATTTACCGATCGATCTATGGTCATTAGCTTTGGGTCGTGACCAAAAGAACGAGATCACGGATACAAGCGGCCAAAATGAGTTTCCTCCACAGGGTGTCGGGGCTCTCCCTTAGAGATAGGGTGAGAGGCTCGGTCATCCGGGAGGGACTCAGAGTAGAGCCGCTGCTTCTCCACGTCGAGAGGAGACAGTTGAGGTGGCTCGGGCATCTGGTTATGATGCTTCCTGGACGCCTCCCTGGTGAGGTGTTCCGGGCATGTCCCACCAGGAGGAGGCCCAGAGGAAGACCCAGGACACCCTGGAGGGACTATGTTTCTCGGCTGGCCTGGGAAGGTCTTGTGATTCCCCTGGACGAGCTGGCCCAAGCGGCTGGGGAGAGGGAAGTCTGGGTCTCTCTGCTTAGGCTGCTGCCCCCACAACCCGACCCTGGATAAGCGGACGACAATGGATGGATGGATTGATGGAGTTTCAGACTCTTTGCAGAAGAGTGGAACTTTCTGCATTCCACTTCAAGTCTTCACTATCCACGGTCCAACGGATTGGTGGAAAAGTCTGTACAAACTGTGAAAAGTTTGATTCGAAAGCAAAGGACAGTGGATCAGATTTCCATCAGAGTCTACTGATATACCATTCCACACCCCTAGAATGTGGTACATCCCTAGCACAACTCCTAATGGGTCAGAGACTGAGGTCAAACCTACTGGTGAAGGAAACCCTGCTAGAAACGGAAGATGGAGAAAGAGTGAGAAGAGTCAAGGAATGACAAAAAGAGAAACAGAAGTTACTATGACAAAGGAACACACAGCCTACCAGAACTTCAGGCTGGTGACCCAGTGAGACTGAAAGACAATAGCATTACCTAGACAAGGAAAGCAACAGTTGTTGCTGAAGTTCAACCAAGATCATAAAACATCCAGACAGAAGATGGTGCAGTACTGAGGAGAAATCGCCGTGAAATTCTGAAGGAGCCCCACACAGCTCAGCAGGAGAGTGAAGCAAGTGATCAAAACATGCAGTTGGGTGAGGGACTGCCAGCTGTAGTACAAGCTCAAGCACAGAAGCTGAGTTTTAGAAAATCTTCAAGGACAGTGAAACCACTTCAGAGACTGATTGAACAACTTTAAAGACATGATGTGATTTGTATTTGTTCTACATGTTTAGAACAGTTTCACACTAAAGGTCTAACTGCATTGTTAGATAGCTGTTTAAGTAAAAAAAACAAACAAAAAAAAGACAGAAGTATTATTTAAATGTACTGATTGTTTTATTTTCTTTAAGAGGGAGATGTAATGATAGGAGCCAATAACATTTGGCTATGTTCAGTTGTAGGAGTGGGCACTGGGGGCACTGTGATACTTAAGACGCTGTATTGTTTTAGAAATGCTGAAGAAATCAGCTACGTGCTGTTAATAAAATACCATCCATGAGCACAGGCAATAAGTTTGGTTATTAAAGAATGCACAATACACTGGAACACAAGAGTACCTATCAGTTTACAAAAGATAATGAAATCTGAAAATTCCCATAAATCCTTTTTTTTACAAAAAAGAGAATACAGATTCAATAATCCAACGGTGCTACCAACTGCGCCACTGTGCCTTGCAACATTGGGTTCGATTCCCGGCCGGGGGTCTTTCTGCATGGAGTTTGCATGTTCTCCCTGTGCATGCGTAGGTTCTCACCGGGTACTCCGGCTTCCTCCCACAGTCCAAAGACATGCCTGTTAGGTTAATTGGTCACTCTAAATTGCCCTTAGGTGTATGAATGAGTGTGTGCATGGTTGTTTGTGTGTTGCCCTGCGATGGACTGGCGACCTGTCCAGGGTGTACCCTGCCTCTCGCCCATAGACTGTTGGAGATAGGAACCAGCTCCCCCGTGACCCACTATGGAATAAGCGGTAGAAAATGACTGACTGACTGACTAAAAAGTTTTTTATTCACAGAACAGAAGAACTTACTTCCTTATGTCAGGCTTTAGTGAAATTATGACCATAACCTCAGTTGCTGATTAAAAATGGTTGTCAATAGTATAAAGTTGTGGTAAAGTAGCAGCAACGACAGTGAAATGCTTGAGTAGCATGGCAGCAACAACAGTGTAATGGCGAAGAAAACCAGCTGTTTTAACACAGGTTCAACAACAGTATAAGATAAATGCATCACAGTCTAGCTTTGACACAAGTCTTTAGCAAGTGCAAGTGTTAATGACAGGGAAAGTAGAATGCAGAAAGAGAGAGCTAACACACAGAAATGGTTTGACTGCAGTATTTGATTGGTATCCTCCACATGAATGATTAGTGCCTGTACAACAAACAACAAAAGAGAAGCACAACGTCACTGGCAAACTATAAAAATATAAAGAAGCTGAATCAACAATTGGGTTATTTGAATCAGTAGGTACAGTACTTGAATTAGAACTGTCGTACTGTAACCTCCACACCCTCTTAGATCAGTAAACCAACAATACAGCCTACTTTCCTCTAGTAACCAATGAATTGAAAAAAGTAAGACTGTAGTACCATAATAGTAGTCATATAAATATAAAAACAGTAGTCTTTTTCTTCGTTTTTCGTCTGCTCCCTTCAAGGGTCACCACTGCGGATCATCTTCCTCTATCACTGTCATGATTTGGGGGTGTTTGGGTTTTGGTTGCGGGTTTTTCCTCTTATGTTTCTCACAGTTGAGTTTTGGAACCTGCATCTGTTTATTGTTTTAGAGGTGGTGTTATGTTTTGGTTTCTGCTGATTGTTGTATTCTGTTCATATTGCTTTCTGAATTATGTTCTTTTATTGCAATGTTTTTTAGGTTTGATTATGTCCGGGTAGTATTTAGTTCCTGCCATGCTTTGTTTTCACTCTCTGTTGAAATGAAGCTGATTGCTAATCAGCTTCATTTAGCCCATCTGCACCATGTCAATCAGCTTTTTTTTTTTCACCTGTGTCTCGCTATACATATACACCCTCATTTTGTTCATTCCTCACTGAAACATTACGGATCACTTCTCTCTATCACAGTTTTCAGTTCATGCTGTTTATGCCACCACCTACTGAAGTGAGTTTTTTATTAAGTCCTTTACTCACCACCTATGCTTCCTGCTCGTCTGCATTCGGTGGTCCTCCGCTACACCGAACCGCTACACCGAACCTGACAATCACACCCTATCCCATCTATCCCCTTTATTGTGACACCAACAAACGCCATGTACTTCATTACAACATCGGTGCATCTTCTCTGACATCTTCCTCCTGTGCTTGACAGCTCAATCTTCAACATGCTTTGTCCACTATCGGTCTTCAAAATTCTACAACTAATCTTGTCCATCTGGTCACGTCCAACAAAAATATCAGCATCTTCTTCTCTGCCACTTCCTGATCAGCCTGTCTTTTAGTGTCACTGTCTCTAAAGCATACATTATAGTAGGTCTCACTAGAGATGCACAATAACTGTTGTTTACAACCAATATTGATAACAGATAATTTCATGCGTCACATAGTCGGTAACTACAGGTAAAATACATTTTTTTTAAATAGTTTATATATAGCCAAAGGTTTTGAGAATGGCAATTGGTTTTCACAAAGTTTGATGCTTGACTACATTTAGACCTTTTTGGTAAATGTTTCTATCTGATCTCTTTTCAGAACATTCTGGAGTAAATCTAAACTGCCATAATAAAAAACTGAGGCATCACACTTATATTTTTGTCATTCTTCAAACATCTGGCCATGACTGTACACACCTGAGGGTAAGAAAGCCTATATGTAGTAAGCAGAGATGATTTTAACATTATAGCTCTGCCTAACCAAATCAAAGTATTGTGCTTTAACTATTTCACACACTTCAACTGCTCGTATTGCTATTACTGCAATTAGTGTAAGAATTACCCATAAGTACTTAAACAAAGACTAATATCAAGGTAGTTGCAAAGTGTTGCTACAGTGTTATAGGACACTGCTATGACAAGCACACCCAGTGGCGGCTGGTGGTGATATCTGTAGGGTGGGTTAACAGATATATATAGATAATAAAATGCTGCAGATTGGAATCCAATAACAGAAGCATCCAATTTGAAATAAAGAAAACCTGCTATAAATTGACATTTTCTTTATCAGCTCAAAGACAACCATAAAATCAACAATTGTTGTAATTATGAATATGAATATATTATTTAATATTAATATTTTAATATTTATTAAATAATATTTCGGTCTGTTAAGGGTTGTCCTGTGAATACCAGCCTAATAAGGCAGCAGCATTAGGACAAAATTGAAACGGATGAGCCAAGCTCTGACATTATTGAACAGCAAAACTCTGCACACACATGGAATGAATTCACACAATTTCTTAAAATACAAGAATTTATTAACAAAAATAAGTCAACTCAAAGTCAAACATATTTCAATCAACAAACTCTTCACCATGCTAAAACAATCCAACTAAACTACCAAGCAGAATTAAAGAATAGGGAAGACTAATGGGCTATGTACAATATAAACAAGTTGATCAAAGATGGTTGAAAACCATGACCGAAAGAGTGAAGCAACATTACTATGCAATGTTATTTATGTTATGTTTTAAAACCAAGGACTATCTTGAAGAATCTGGAAGTAAAGTGAACTTAGTCTTGGAACTAACTTAGGCAATAATTGACATACCTTTAAATAACCATTCACAATGCAAGATCAGATAAAATATTATTTTAATAAAATAATATTTTAAGAATGATTTGCTGAATAAAACCAACCTTCTTGATGACCAATTCTCAACACCCAACACCAAACACACCCTCCATTTCTGCTACCTGTATGACCCCCTCTCTTTTCCAATGGTTATGGTCAATCTGACAGAGAGGCCCCAGTATATTCCTTTGCACAGACCGTAGCTCCAGTGGTTCAGCTTCCCAACACCCCTCCTTCTCTCGAGGGGCCTGAGGTAAACGTGGCAGGACGTCAAGGCGCCACGACACCCCGACTATGTGGTAACTGCAGTTCTACCTCCCATCCCACACATGCACCTATTTGCCCAGCTGTGGGACAGGGGTGTCAGTACTGCGGTAAACTAAACCACTTCTCCAGAGTGTGCCCTTCTGCACGTGCTCCCATAATTTTCTGCCACCCCTCTCTTCACTCCTCCAGCCCGACTACTATCCACTCTACTATCCACAAGCCATTCAAATGGTGTGTGGTGGAGCTGGACGGTGTATGTCTGCCACTGCTGTTGAATACAGCTGCTTCCAGGTCCCTACTAAATGAATCCACGGTCCGACAGCTGTTTCCCCGCCAACACATTGAGGTGGGAGCGGAGACGCTGAACGATTATGGACATGCTAAAATTATCATGGTGGGCATCATCACCTTCTCTGTCTGCTACGGTTCTAGAACCCTCCCTATGTTCACTGTTCAGGTGTCCCAGCATGGCGACAACCTTCTGGGGTTTGACTTCTTTTGCACCCTGGGTTTCTCCATCACGGACAACACAGGCTCCACCATATTGACAGTGGACACTGGCAGGACTGCTGGCCATCTTTATTCAATGGGCTGGGCTGCCTCACTGCCTTTGACCACCAACTGCTCATCGACCCAGCTGTGTCCTCTGTTCTCCAACCTCTGTGCTGGCTGCCTCTTGCTCTGCACGACAATGTCACAGCCGAGATTCTTCTCTTTTGGACGCTGGTGTCATTGAATGGGTGGTCGCGTCACCCTGGATCTCCAATCTGGTGGTGGCGAAGAAGAAGTCTGGTGGCCTGCGCAGATCTCAGGCATGTTAACAAAGCAGTAATACCAGATAAATATCCCCTGGCCACAATGGAGGAACTTGGTGCAAGGTTTTATGGCTCAACGGTGGCAACTAAGGACAGGAGGAGGCGTGGTAAGGCATATTTGTCACGTCCTGTTTTGCACTCCATGGATTGTGTGGTGTGTGAAGACTCTCTCGTTTGATCTGATTTCTCTCTACTGTGATATCTCTTACTTGTTCTAATACATAAGCACGTTAAAACACATACTTTCTGTTGCTGTATTTAACGTTTGGGGACTCTCCGTGTTTTACACGTTTTTTTCTAGTAGTGGTAAGGGGTCGCTAGCTTAGCGTTAGCTTTAGCTCCACCATGGCTACCCGTTCTGCTGTTTCTCTCTCTGAGTCTCCTCCTCTCTCCTGCTCTCTGTGTCAGATGTTCAGTTACTCCTCTGCCTCCTTTAGTGATAATGGTACGTGTAATAAATGTAGCATTTTTGTAGCTTTGGAGGTGAGGGTGTCGGATTTGGAGGCCCGGCTCCGCGCTGTTGAAAAACCAGCAGATAGCCGGGGCCCCTTAGCCAGCGTGGAGCCACCGAGGGTAGCTCCCCATAGCAGTCCTCCCGCACAGACGCGGCCTCAGGCCAGCTGGGTGACGGTACGTAGGAAGCATAATCCTAGATCTCAGCCCACAGGTCACCACCGACCCGTCTCCATTTCTAATAGATTTTCCCCGCTCAGCGTCACACCCGCTGAGAAGCCAACTCTGGTAATTGGCAGCTCCATAGTCAGAAACGTGGCACTAGAGACACCAGCGACCATAGTCAAATATCTGCCAGGGGCCAGAACGGGCGACATCAAATCCTACCTGAAACTGCTGGCTAAGGATAAGCGTAAATACAGTAAGATTGTTATTCACGCTGGCGGTAATGACACCCGGTTACGTCAATCGGAGGTCACTAAAGTTAGTGTTGCTTCGGTGTGTAAGTTTGCCAAAACAATGTTGGACTCTGTAATTTTCTCTGGTCCCCTCCCCGATTTAACCAGTGATGACATGTTTAGCCGCATGCTGTCATTCAACCGCTGGCTGTCTAGGTGGTGTCCAGAAAACAATGTGGGCTACATTGATAATTGGCGAACATTTTGGGGAAAAACTGGTCTGATCCGGAGAGACAGCATCCATCCCACTTTGGATGGAGCAGCTCTTCTTTCTAGGAATCTGGCCGAATTTATTAGTACTCCAAAACTCTGACAACCCAGGGTTCAGACCAGGAAGCAGGGTCGTAGTTTAACACTCCTCTCTGCAGCTTCTGTACTGCTACCCACCTATTACCCTATTAAGACAGTGTCTCGCCCACGGCCAAAATTGAATAGATTAAAAAATTATCTAAAAAGAGGAAATCAGGAAAATCTAATAAAAATAAACACAACTCAGACTGAAAAGAAAAATAAAACAATTAAATGTGGCGTACTGAACATAAGATCTCTCTCTTCAAAGACTTTGCTAGTTAGTGACCTGATTTGTGACAATCAGATTGATTTATTTTGCCTCACAGAAACCTGGCTGCAGCAAGAGGATTATGTTACTATAAATGAGTCAACTCCTACTAATTATTTAAATTTTCACATTCCTCGAAATTCTGGGCGAGGAGGAGGAGTAGCAACCATCTTTCAGTCCGATTTATTGACTAGTCCCAGACCAATCAATAGCTACAACTCTTTTGAATATTTAATCCTTAGTTTTCCTCATCCAAATTGCAAAGCATTAAAACCACTTCTGTTTGTTGTTTTGTACCGTCCACCAGGCCCTTACTCTCAATTTTTAGATCAGTTTTTAGACCTTTTATCTGATTTAGTGTTAAATACAGATAAAGTTATTATAGTGGGGGATTTTAACATTCATGTTGACACTGAAAGTGATAGATTAAATATAGCCTTTAATGGTATCTTAGACTCAATTGGCTTTACTCAAAACATTAACAAACCTACACATGTTTGTCTTCATTCTCTGGACCTTGTGCTGACATATGGCATTGAGTGTAAAGACATAACAATATTTTCTCACAACCCTGTGCTGTCTGATTTTAAATAACCTTTGAGTTAAATTTAACCGAGTACTCCACACCTGAAAGAAAATTTTATTATAGTAGATCATTATCAGACAATGCTGTAACAACCTTTAAAGAATCTGTTCCACTTTTAATCTCCTCATTATCACAGAAAAGCACAGTGGAGGGCAATAATTCTGTTTCGGAGTCGGGGCTCCACGAAGGGCTTGACCTGAGAAACGTGGAACGTGGGGTGAATCCTCATGGAATTGGGCAATCTCAGCCGTACAGAGACAGGGTTGATCTTGGAGATAGGGAAAGGTCCAACAAATCGGGGTGCCAACTTCCGGGACTATCCGTAACGGTAGGTCTTTGGCGGAGAGCCAAACTTTCTGCCCCACCTGGTACTTAGGGGCAGGGATCCGTCTCCGGTTGGCCGTTCTTGACTGAACCAGTGACATTCTGATCATTGACCTCCTGGCCTTTCTCCACATTCTTTGGCATCTTAAAAGGAGCTGCTTTGGGGAGACGGAAATTTTTCTTCTTTCTCCTGACGGAAAAAAATGG